>JAQGCD010000214.1:0-12098 GCA_034698965.1 Zygoribatula sp. | reverse complement strand
GCCTCGAAGAGTGAGTTCAAATTGCTTTATGTTGTGCTAAGAATTGAAACGATTTATTCAAAAGGTGTTTACGACCGGCAAAAAAAAGAAGGACGAGATAAGTGTGGACAGTCTAGACTTCAATAGGAAGATCCTGCACACGGCGTGGCACCCGAACGAGAACATTATAGCGGTGGCCGCCACCAACAACCTGTTCCTCTTTCAAGACAAACTCTAGCCTAGAATTATTTAGTAATGAGACCGACTTTAACTAACGAACCAAACATTTCATCACTTTTTCATAAATGTGTTCAAATTTCTTGAGGTAAACATCAATCGTTATATTTTCGATTCAATTATTCAATCAAAATCTTTTGAATAAAGTTTTGGATTTATTTTTCCTATATTTTAAACAAAGCTATTATTTGATCACTCACTTGACCACTGACTTCACGCATGACCACTGATCTCATGTCTCTCTTATCACTCTATCATAGGCTCATACGAGCGGCTCATCGCGGCGTCGGCCCAGCGCTGGCCACCGATGGCCGTCAGTCGGGGCCCAGCATTCAATGAAGTGCTGCTAATTATATCATTTCATCATTTCGTAAATGACTTTTTAGATGAAATATATATTTTTCTGTCAATTCACACATAATTTAAAACCAAACCATTCTTTTTGTTATAATTAATCGAATTTGTGTCTCATTTTGGCATTTTATGTGCAAAAGTCTATAAACATATGACATATGACAGCGAAGTCCTGTCGGCGTTGAGATCGAATGCTGAATATATTTTTGCTCAAAACCGTCTGAACCGACAAAACTGATGACAAATATTACATATATCTAATGCCTGTCCTCTCGTAAGCCTCAATGTTAACTATTCCCAGTTAAGCCACTTTTCTATTGTGTTTGTGTGCCTTCTCTCGAGTCTCGACTCAATTATTATCCAAACTTACGTAAAAGCCATTCACCGAAAAAGATATTAATTGAATTAGTTGTCGACCAATCGATTGTCGAGTTGGCGACCATTTGCAGCAATACTACACTTAGAAAAGCACCGAAATGCTTAGTCTGGAGTGAGTCTAGCCATCAATAGTTGCCACCACTGCTGATGCAAAGCTGATCCTTAGCTGATCCATGGGCTGAACAGTCAGTTTGGGCTCTGAAAGACACTGTCAGACAATGTTAGGCTACTCTGTGCTCAGTAAAGCTTTGTGTTTAAGTCACGTTTCGTTCTTTAGCCGATAGTTTGTGATTAAATATGTTGTTATTTAAATATTGAGACAAAGAGTTTAAGATAAATAATTGTAATCAAGGATTAAATAAAGTAAACATAATATTAGGATAAATGACGAATAAGATTGTAATAAAACCATGTTTTGTATCGATATTAATATTATTTACTTTTAATAGTAATAAAATAGGAGTCAAAATGTTTTTGAATAATATAATCGATTGCTTTTAATCCATTGGATTTGCATTACATATAATCCATTCATTGCCATTGATTGATCTCATGGTCACAGATGTGGTCCACCCCTGGCATCGATCGCCACAACTCTTTGCATTTTAGTCAGAAGTCTGTTGTTTGGGATCCTAAGACCGGTTGAATGTCAGCTCAAATATAGGTCACTAAACCTGAAACCAGTTCTTAGACTCCAAATAGCGTTTAGCTCGCAGTCTAACGACAGTCTTATCTCTGCTCAATATATTGGCCTTATTTGTGGTGCAATCAAATTGTGTCTTCCATTCCTCAGACCTGAACCTCCATTAATTTCGATTGTGTTTATGCGAAAATGACAACCGATTCCAATCAGTCTAGTCGTTCATATCTTCAAAGTTTTCTGTGAAATGCTATTCCCAATCCCTTCTTTCATCTTCGTTTCGATCTCATTATTTTCAGGTAAGCTTTTGCCGTGATTTTCACAGACGGATCGAAACTAGTTGTGACACGAATTATGTTCATTCAGTTGTTCTATGCGATGACTATCAAGGACAGTACCTGGGCAAACTCAATACTTATGCACATCAGGCCAGTGGCGATGTCTATGCCATTGATGAGTACACGTTTCTTATTAAAAACTTCTTCTATGACGGCCTCGGACAGGGTATGTCTTCTATGACACATCTTGGCTTAACAACCATTAACCACTGATCGACTTATCTCGCAGACGCTTACTTCTGGGCCGGAGCAACAGTCAGGCCGAGTAATATCGGGTTCATTGTTCCAGACGAAAACGGAAAGACCAATAAGTTAAGGCAATACGTCAATAAAGATATAACTATCAGAATACCCGACGACAAGAAAATAAATGCTCTTAAATGGTTATCCATTTGGGATATAAGAGACAACAAGAACTTTGCCGATCTTTATATTCCCGATGGATTCCAACCTCCAGCCCCTCAAGAAATCTCAGAGCTCTCGCGCTTCACAGATGATGTGCGATCCGGTCCGATAACTATCATCGACTCGAAGACAATCCGAATTCCAGACTTGAACTTTGATGGCAACAAAAAGAATGTCTACTTCTGGGTCGGAACCGGTCCACAGCCGAATTCGGCGGGAAAGAAGATACCAAATGAGAGGGGATAGTAAGTGGTGACTGTTGAAAGTTTAAATGAATTTATATCTTTGAATTATCTGTCAGTTTGGAACCAATTGGCGAATATAAAGAAGAAACTATAGTGTTGGAATTGCCTGGAGTTATGACAGTGTTCGACATCGACTTTCTGGCCGTTTGGGACGACGACAACAAAGAGAACTTGGGTTCCGTCATCATTCCAGATGAACTGAATATTCCGCCGGCGCTCAACTCCATAATTGTAACTTTATATCTTGATCATCTCTTGAATTACCATAATTGTTTAAATTTTTAGAAACACGTTTCACGAATGCCTAATTGCGAACAATTGCATCAAAAACTTCAGCTCAATTGGGAAATATTCGGTCCACAAATTACTTTCGAAATCGTCGGTCAAACCGAGCGAAATGATTACATAGCGTTCGGTCTGAGCGGCTCCAAGACATCGACCCAGATGATCGGTTCAGACGTTGCCGTCTCTTATTTGGATCAACATCTTGGCTATACTCAAGACTACAACATCACCGGAAAGTTTCCGGTAATTTAATATCACAATCGAGTAGTTATCGATTACTGATGTCTTCAATTTGTGGTTCCAGTGCACAAACATCTTCGGCAACTATCGGGGCGTCTGCTTAGACACCAAAGTAGGAGGAGTTGACAATTATCAGATCCATTTGTTCGAAAGAGTGGATTCGTTGACCAAACTAACATTTCGCAGGAATTTAATTAATACGGGTATGTCTTAGTCATCAATCTCTTTAATCGCTAATCAATACAACCATCGATCAGGCGATGAAGGCGATCAGGTCTTTGACAAAAGCGGCTCCACTTATGTCGTTTGGGCGATCGGAAAATTAAATTCGATAAAAGAACCGAATTTTCATCACATTTACCCGAAAGGAGATGTCAAACTAGAATTAGGTCGAAAGTCGGAAAAGAACTGTTTTGACTTCACCGGTCCTAAAGAGTTTCAGACCACAAAAGTCAAGCCTTGGGGACCATTGAGACTACTTAACAGAACGTTGACTACATTTTATGCCCGAATCGGTGACGCCGGAGGAGCGAAAGGATACTTAGGCTCAACGGGCAGCGGATCGCCCGGAATAGTCTGGTATATGAACGGCTTATTAGCGCCAATACTTTATGTGAAACGAGGACGGACTTACAATTTCCGAGTGGAAGGCGGGAACAACCCTTACAACGCTCATCTCTATCACCCTCTTTACATAACAAATGATCCGAACGGAGGCTTCGTAGAATATACTGAGGCCGAGCGCAAGAAGTACCAGGTTTATGCCGGCATTGAGTTCGACCGGAAGGGCAGAGCTACGCCCACATCTGCCGGCCGTCTGTGTGCTTGGCTTCCCTACGAAGGCTTCGACAAACGTAAAGCCGATAACATGCACTCATTCGTTCAGTACAGATCTGCCTTAAACTACACGTGCGAAGATGGAAACGCAGCCATTTTGCAGTGGACGCCAAACTCTAGTGTTCCCGATCTGGTCTATTACCAGAGCTATACCCATAGGAATATGGGATACAAAATCGTTGTTTTGGACGATTTCACTCTTACCACCACTTTCTCTTCTTCTTCATCAATCAAATTATCATATATTCTAATATTCATTACTGTTCTTCTATTAGGTTTTTAATTAATGTTAATTATATGTATATTTTTGCAAATATTTATTTTGTTAAATAAAAACTTAAAGCACTCATTGAGGTCTTACTTGTCGTGATTGGTAGTGAAGATTGTCTTATTAATCAATAGATTGTGGTTTAACGACTAATTTAATTTCTCTATTTCCTCGTTTGATTGTTAGTTTCAAAGACTGGTCAGTTTCCAGTGCATTGTAGATATCATTGGCAGAAGTGGCGGCCACTCCATTCACATGAGTGATCACATCTCTCGGTTGCACTCCTTCTCTGCAAATAAATTTATAATTATTGGAAATTAAAGAAACATTGAAGACATACAGATGTGCCGGCGACCCGACCACGACTGTCCAAATGAGAATACCATTCTTGACATCGGGAAAATCGGGTTCTCTCGATCGGAACTGTTGTATGATATCATGTGTCAAAGTGAGCATTGTTACTCCAATATAACGGTTTCGTTTGGCTCGTTTTTCTTCTGTCTTAGCCTTCGGAGTCTTCTCTCGGAACCGATTCGCTCTTTCAATGAATTCTTCAAGCAAATTGAAATATTAATAATTAGACATTGGTATTGATCCAACCTTTTGCATAATTGCTGGGTATAGCGAATGAGATGCCAGCCGTCACTTTCATGGTATTGATACCGATGGCCTCACCATCCAAATTGACTAACGGACCGCCGGAATTACCGATGTTTATCGCGGCGTCTGTTTGTATGTAATCGATCTCTTTGTAGTCAATTCCCAATTCTTGACTTCTTCTGTGCACTGAACTAATAATACCGACGGTTACGGTATTACTCAATGAGAATGGACTTCCCATAGCAATCACCCATTCGCCAGTTCGGGCTTTCTGAGAGTCTCCGAGTTTGATAAATGGAAGTGTATCCCTGACGTCAACTTTAATGATGGCCAGATCGAGTCTCTGGTCAACATATTCGACTCTGCCCGGCACCACTCGACCATCCTGAAGCTGGACGGACACTGTTGCCGAGTTGGCCACCACATGAGCGTTAGTTAGAACAAGACCCGAGGGGTCAACAATGAAACCGGAACCGTTTGAAAGGGAGATTTGGACATTGAAGAATGGATGGCGTCCCTCGACATTGATGAACACAAGAGCTGAAGAAACCTTTTCGGTGACATCAGCGATGAAATTGAATCTCTTGGAAGGCGGAGCTCTGTCTTCGTCGTCAGTAGTTTTCAGGAACAGATGAGCTCTTCTCAATTTAAAATTGTCTAATAATTTATTTAATCTTGATATTTGTCCATAATTTTGATCATTTTTATTGTTGTTCAACCGTTTAAGTAAAAAGTTTGTCCCAAATAAGGAAGCGATCAGAACAAGAGTTTTCTTTAGATAAGGTATGTTTAGAACCGATTTGTTTTGAAACCAATTTTGAGATAAATCTTTCGTTTGAGTTGACGTATGTCTCGAAGGCAAATAACTTAAGCATTTAAATAAATTGACTCTTGAAGGTTTGTTGATGGCATGTGTCAATAGATATCGATACATTGTATAGTCAATCGGTCAGTTGATCACAAATTGCAAGCCATGGAACTGTTGCCGAAGTTGAGTAAACATTTGATGCAATCACTGATTCTCAAGTCTCTCCTCACAGATAGCGTCAGCTTTGGCTCGTCTGAACTTTAAGGTTGAAGGCAATCCGATTCCGGGCCTCAATTGATTTATAGCGCTATTGAACCGCTTTTTGTCCAAATTGGGCGCAATTGCTCTCAAATGATAATTAGCCGTCAATTTAAGAATTATGAGACCGGCTTTCAATGTTAAGTTCATTGCTGAATGACGAAAATGAACGATCGGTTGCCAAAGAATGCTCTTCATTGGGCTTACCATTGCTTTCAATTGACGGGATCGTTGATGAGAGGCTCACGACTGGAACAGTTGTGCGAACAATTAATTGATAGAAGCATGTGATCGATCATAAAATGAATAATTTTATTAACAAATATTTTCTAAAAACAAAAATATTTTCTGTCAATTGAGTTAAGAGAGAATATTTTACAATAAATTATTCCATGAAATGAGTGAATGTGGCGATGATTTATGACCTGAAGTGTCTTGGCTTCACTTTGCTGGCTTTGAACGACAGCACAAAACAAATAAACAGCATAACCACTCCTGAGATCATCATATAGGAGGACCACGACAACTGACAGGTGCCTACAGACCGGCCAAAGACAGAGAACGACAATCGATTATTGTGATAGTTAGTCGAAAAATAGATATTAATCACTGAATAATGTAAACTAAAAAAGCAATAAAACATAAATATATAAATAAATACCGAGTTTATAGATGTTTGAGAGACCACCGCAGGCGTCGCGCACTTCAGGGCTGGTCCAACCGTACGGATAGAGTATTCCTCCGGAGACCATCAGAAGAGCTATTGGATGTAAAAACCAATAATTTGAGACATTTTTCACTCCAAGCGATGGCATTATTAAGTTATTACTTCGGACATATAGTCCATTATGTGTTTGGCAAGTGATTAATGAAAGTGAGAACTGAGTCCTCTCGCAGTCCTCTCCGACAGTGTTTTGCTTTTAACTGGATTTATATCTAATTTGCGAAAAGCCGTTGCCATTAGTTTTGTCAGCATTTCGTCGAATTAATTCTTAATATTTATGATATGATTATCATCTCTAATGTCTTTCAATACTAGGCTCTCATCGCTATTCTTTGAGTTTTGTTTGGTTTAGAAAAACATTTTGAGTGCCTTTCAAATGGATTTTATGAATTTATGTGAAAGAATGAACAAACTCTTAGTAACTGAAAAATGGGATCAGATTATTGTGTTTTGAGTGGAAGGGTTCGGATAAGAATTGCTTTCATATATATTATATATATTATATGATTTATTTGGAAAACAAATCAGAATAAATGTGCTGAACGTGATGTAGAGCATGACATACATGACATGACATGACACGAGTTTGTCGATTCTGATAGATCGCTCTATTCTACTCAAAGCTTAGAACTCGGACTCATTTCATTAATTCCATAACATTCCCGCAATCGATCAGCAATTCATCAGCTAATCCACCGCTAATTCCGTGCATTTAACTCATTAAAAGTAATGAAAAATGTTTGGTTTGCCTGACAAATGAGAATTGTGACCAAAACTACTGTCAATGTCTGACTGACATTCATTTGTTTTCGCAATGGTTTGAATGAAAAACAAGTGTTTGCTTTGATTTACGCTCGAATTGTCAGATTTGGTGAAAACAGTGGATTCGAGCGAATCACTAGAATGTCGGCCAAACCAGAGGCTCATTCATCGAATATTTCCTATTCTAAGCATTGGCTTCAGAAATAGGATATTATGATTGTGTGGTTCACTGAGTAAATAGTTTTCAGTGCAAACACTGTTTGTTTGTGTGCACAGAATGCCTGCACATAATGAGCAGAACGTATGATAGCATAGGATTGCATAATAAAAGCTAAAACAATGCACTTATTGATCGCATTTGGCATAAATCAAAGCATTTTGAACTTGAAGTTTGAATCTTTAGTGTGCCTTACATTCCATTAGGACTGCACTGAAACTATTCTCCGAAGCGCTTTATTAAATAGCCATTAAAGACTATAATTGAAGAGACATTGAATGTTATGAAATGATAAATCACTTCATAAAAAAATTATATTCGATATTTATTTGGCTTAAATAAATTACTTGTTTTGTTAGGATTGGCTTCCCTAACATTAGCGGAGAAGAGCAGAACAAACAGTTCGGTTTCACTCATCCCTTATCTACTGATAAGCAGTAATAATAAGTTTCACGTTAATAGTTATCCTGACCTCCGATCAACTGAATGACTCCCAGGGCTTTGGCAGTGCTCTTCGTAATGACATCCGATAGACAACAAGAGGCCAATATAGTGAACGCCACTAACAGCGACGTCGAAGCTGTCCGTTCAATAAATAGTCATAGAGAGAGAGAGAAAGAGAGACAATTAGACAATCTCTGACTCAACGCCGACACTCATAGAGAGAGACTTACAGCCCATTCCCATCAGAATCGTTGTCATCTATTGTAGGAGGAATGAGACGAACAGAGTTAGCAGTTATTCAAGTTATAACAGAATTAGTGAAAGTCTAACGATTCTAATCGATACAAATGTTGATTCTAATGATTCAAATGAAGTAAACACTCGATAAGCAATGCAAACAGAGAAGAGATATAAGCTTTCAGATGATAGAGAGCAGAGAGCGAAGTACCTGCCATGAGAGGGATGGTATGTCCCCGAAGGTTCTGTATCGACCGCACTCGATCACGATTTCAATTTTGCCCTCATCGGTCAGTCGGGGGTAATTACACCGCCTAAATGCGCCGAACGAGACGTCGATGGCGCTGTGGTACGACCCCCGTATCCAATAGGGAAGGTAATAGCCGGCACAGTTGAGAATGGCAGCTGCGAGTGATAGACTTGTCCACATTACGCCGGCTGCAGTCAGTCGGCAACCCATACTCTCACTCCTGACCTCAGACTGGCTATCGATTATCATTTATCACTCGGTTTAATAAACTTTCACACAAGCGATCACTTTTTTTCACTACTTTCATACAAAACCGAAGTTCTATTTGTTTTTCTGTTTATTTGGAGGAACTTTTCACATCGAAGACGAGTTGTAGTTTGAAGGGTCGGGTGACCGACCAGTGGCTGTTGTTGCCGTTGATTACTCACATTAGGCTCTTCTCACAACTCTATTCGAAGCACTGGATATCATGCGATAGATTACATACTTCTGTGAACCGGTGTTCAAAATGCGAAACACACTTATCGTTGACTGAGACTCTCAGTCTGAAAGTAACATTGAATGAAGAATCAGTCACTTTAAAAGACATTAAACTAATAACGAAAGACAATAAAAAGTGGAGAACTCAGTGACAAAACAATAACTTTCATAAAGACCATTATTCATAGCTTCAATGTGTTGGCACAGTTCGCCAGCAGTTCTGAAGAACTCGTTGAGAGCCTCACTGGTTATGTGAGCCCTCACTCAAAACAAGATCTGAAACAGAGGACAGGTTTCACTTGATTCTCAGATAAGGGAGAGACTGAGCACTGGATTAATAACTTATCCGAAGCATTCAGAGGCTCACCACTAATAAAGTGAGTGTAGGGCACAGACGACGCACACTGGACTTGGTTTGGCCTCGCACTGCATCTGATGTGGTCTTCATTGCGGGTAAAAAGCGCTTCTTTTTTCAATTCACAACTTTTAGCGCTCACAGCGTTCGCCGATCCTTCACTCCGAACGCGAGTTTGGTGTCTCTCAGACTAGACTTCAATGTGAGCGCACTATCAATGAGTTTGGTCTGTTCGGTCTGTTTGCGCACCTTTTGCTGCCTGTGCTCTGCACATAAACACCAGCCCTGACTGAGTGACTGCAATAACTGCAGTGCAAGTTTCTCTCGGATGGTTTGCAAGTTGCAACCGAGCAGCTCAGCAGCTGAACTGTTCAGAACACTTCAGAACAGTTCTCCAGATGTAACTTATTATTAGTGCGAAACAATTTGGCCGAACACTGGCAATAGAGAGTCGGCGGGACTGGCATTTGCACATATATTACACCATTAGCTCGTCACAAACGTGGCATGCCAGTCCCATTGCCATGGTCATTTGCATTTCTATTATTCAAATCGTTTCTTAGCAGAAATGATACGCTTTTTAGATATGGTTCACATTTTTTTCACTGCCAGTGAGGGAACGCTTCAAAGGAACGGCTGAGCGTTGAGTCCAAACTCATTTAGCTTTGAACTGAAAATTCATTTGAGGTCAGGAATGCATATAATTATCGACATTTTGCATAAGTAGTCACTCGAAGGCTCACAAACTTTGTGCAGTTAAACCAATTTTAAGCTAATTAAAAGCCCTGTCTTTGGCCGACGTGAGGACAAAATTTAGTGAACCCGGGGTTAAAAACTATAAATAAAATGTTTAGAAGTCTACGGAAGAGCTCTCTGTCAGAGCACAGGTAAACATTGAACACATAACACACAGACACACACTGTTTGTCGGCTTTTCATTGCAATGCCAATGCATTCCATTCAAAGAGGTTTTGTATTCGTTTGGGGAGAGAGTCAGTCAGCGCTCGGCTAATGCATTGAAATAGAATTGGAGCCACTTTTAGACCATTTGATCGCTTTGGGCTAAGTTTGGGCTGATTTTACAATAAACTAAGTCTATTGTGTCGTCAATATCACCAAATGAAAGGCGATTCGGGGAAAGGAGGCATTACATTGAGCCAAAACAGTCTGTGCCTCCTCTGCCACTGAATATGAGCTCAGACACAGATGAAGGCACTCGACATCAACAATATCTCAACAAAATCTTATCTCTGATTCAATGAAAAATTGATTACTTTTCATAATATTCAAAAAGATGTCGACATTTAGGAGTGAATCGATGTTCAAATTTTAAGAACAAAAAATCGATATTCAGTTTTGTGTCAAACACTGCTTTTTGAAGGACTTATCACGAGTTGTGTTAAATTTTGGTTAAATTGATTTAAAATTCAATGACAGCGCCGAAGAGCTGTGCAGAGTCTGGCAGTGCTCTGCAAACATTCCTAACGGCAATCCCTTCGCAAATAACTCTTCTCTCGACTGAAAGCCCATTATTACAGAGTAGTTATTGATTTAGAAAACTCGTTAAAAACTTTATTAATGATTCTTAAATATCGTCAATACTTCGGGCATTTGTTCCGATAAAGCTTAGAGTAAACATCGGGTCTATAGGAGTATGAGAGAACTGACAAATGGAAAATTCATTTATTAAATGCAAAAAGGATTGGGAATTGAGACCAGAATTCAATTAATTTTTATGTCTTGGTTCTGTGATTCAACTTATCTTTGTTATCATTGATCTCTATTCTCTGCTGACAAGTGTCAACTGTTATACGCAAGGAAAGTCTGGGAAAGGAAAATGTGTTTGATATTGAATTTGGTTGCTTTCAAATGATAAGATTTATTTATTAAATTCTAATTAAAATACCCAAAACAGGAACTGATAAGTTGCTAGGTAACTTTCAGAGTTTCCAGAGTCCAAGAACAGACATGAAGACAATGTGAGGCAATTGCCATCTGTTGTCACGCAAACGAGTTATTCTTGATCGCAAAAAGTTGTCACAAAATGTCGTAATTTTTGAACAAACACTTAATGGCAAAGCAAGTGATTGGGATTTAAATTAATTAAATTGTGGTTAAAATAAAATTTAAATAATTTTAAAATGAGTTTCATGGATGTAGCAGAACTCGAGTTCACGTCCAAGAAGTGCTGCTTCATATCGATTCCCAAGAGTTGGCACATACGGCCAACAAATGTCTGTATTGACACATTTTGATAGGTTTTTCCCAACTTTTGGTCTCTTTCAGGCGATACCTGTCTTCAAAGTACGGTCACTTAAAAGCGGCGAAGAGTCCAAAGAAGTGCTGATGAGTTGGAGCGGAGACACGACTGATAGCAATGATGGTCGGAATGTGATTCAAATAAATGGTTTATTCGCTAACAAATGCGGATTCAGTCACCGACAAAACGTTTTGGTCACTTACATACCGACACCCGAAACCGAGGCCATCCGGTCGGCCACTAAATGTCATCTGAAGCCGATAACTGAAAACGATTGGGAAATACTTTCTATGAATTCCGATTTCATAGAATCCAATCTTTTAAGTCAGATCCGAGTCGTGACCTCACAATTGGTTTTCCCCGTTTGGATCACCAGTCAGTCCAATGTCTGTCTATTCGTCCACGCATTCAATCTGATCCCAAATAATTCAAAGGCAATAATCTTGAGTAATTCAACTGAAGTTGTCGTATGTCGACCAGAATCATCACAAGATTTC
>JAQGCD010000213.1:0-12129 GCA_034698965.1 Zygoribatula sp. | reverse complement strand
TTCAAAACGAGAAACAATAATTGCGATAAAAGAAGTTTGCAGTCTAATCGAGCTCTCAAGGGAATTTCACCATATCTTTCGAAATTGAAAGATAAAGAATAATAATTTAATCAAGTAAAAAAAAAGGTTTTTAATAGATGTGTCTTCAAAATAATTTAATTTGTGAATTTAAGGTGAAATAAATTTTTGGTGGAATATGCAAACCCTATCGCTCACCAATTGCATTAACAATATTTCGTAATACAATTTTAGTTATGGTCGTTAGAGTCAGTGTTTGCGCGACAGATAAACCATAAAGAAAAGGCCGATTGATTGAGAACAGAGAAAAGGTTTCTTATGTGCTCTCCAATAATGAATGTCAGTTCCGGACATCAATAATACCTTTCCGTCGCACATAATAAATTGTGGTCACTCAAAAAGCATAACTATTCATGGCTAATAATATTAACATTCAACAAATTATAGAAAAAGCAAAAATAAATGCTAATAACAATTAGGAAAGCTTAAAATTTAAGTTATACTTTAAGAGTTAATTTAATTGACAATATGTCTAATATTGCATATAAGGGCTAAGAAAGAGTAGAAATTAGAATTATTTTCTTTTGTTTTATGATTCAATGCCTCGAATATGTGTTGTTATTCGGAGATTTATTGCAGTTTAATGTCTAACACAATGAGCGGCACAACAATAGCAAAGCCTTTTTATATGAAAGAATACTACGAAAAATGATATAATTCACACCAAAACAAAAAATTGACTTTTTATCTGATAAATAGAAAGCTAATGATTGGCATAGAAAGTCATTTTTCATTTGAAAGCCCACAAAAAGTTGGGATAAATGAGTTAACTTTTGTCTAACAAGAGATGTATGAAAAATAGCATTAAAGCAGTCAATACTCACGTCGTTAGCGATATTGTGTGAGAAGTGCGGCAAATGTAAGGGAAGGACCAACTCTTTCATACGGAGATAGCGGTAGCACTTCCAGACCACACACAAGAAGTAGCTCTTGAAGAGAACAATCAAAGTGGTGAACAGCAAAGAACTGGTGTAGACGTTGTTGGGACTGGCGTTGGGCCAAATGTGCCGCATATCCAGAAAAGTGGACCGACGCTCGTTGAGCATAGTGTAGTGCGGGTGATTCGGCTGACTATATAGCGAGGTTAGGAACTGCGGCAACGTGAACAAGAAATCGATGAACTGGATCCCGAAGAAGGGCAGGATGTACGTCGGTTTGTTCTTGAGGACGCCGAACAGAAGCATCGCCGACACCAGCGTCAGCAGCATGTATACCACGATCGCCAGCGAAGTGGTCGTCGACCGCTGACTCTCCGACATTGTCTGCAGATAAGCCGAGTCCGAGTACGATAGCAGCGCAATGGTCACTATCGCACAGATCAGTGATCCACCCTTTGGGCGAAGAGGTTAAACGTTAGATGACATTTGAGCTAATATGTTGGCCACCGACTCACCAGATTGACCAAGGCCACGAAGATGGTGGCCGGCCTCACGTGAAGGCACAGGCAGTAGGCGTGCCGTTCAATAGTGGCCGTACTCTCGTCCATTGCGATGTCGTCCGATCCCCGCTCAGAGACCAATCAACCGATGATATTAGTGACAGTGATTACTGATCTCTCGTTGTAATACAAACTTAAATTTATTTAAATATAAAAAATAAACTAAAAACCAGTCAAACAAATGTCAAAATGCAATCAATTTTTGTTTGTTTTTCAAAACCGACTCAAATATGGCGAACATTTAAATGTCGTTTTCAAACAGCCTTAACAGCAATTACGTCCTATCAGACCATAACTCGATAGCAGCCGATGTGGTCACTGGCGAAGTGCGAGTCAGCTTCCAATGACCAACACTTAGTCGAACAGCAGTTGTCCAGCGCTTAGTTTGGGCATTGGCTGACATCCAGTCAATCGGTTTACCAATTGGCTTAATATCGATCAATTGAGGGATTGTTTTCACTTTTATCTGTTAATGCATTGCCAGAAAGTAGTCTTTAAGTGTTATATTATATTATTTGAATGACAAAGGATTTCATCTGCCATTTCATAAATTAATTGCTGGATTAAGAAATAATTTGATAGATTTTTGTTCACTATTCTATGACATTACTAATGATTCAAAGATAATCCAAGATTTGGGGTCAACACTCAATCGATAGCGGTATTGCCATAAAAGCAATCTCTAACTTCAATGAAATCTTCACATATTATAACTTAATTATAAATTTAATTAATCTTTTTGTTGAATCATTAACTTTGGAATTCAGTTCCTCATTAAATGAAATAATTAACTCAAGAAAATTGTTCTTCTGATGAAAAAATAATTTTAAAATTGCAAAAAACTACTTTCGCAGGAAGAAAAATAATTTATAGCATAAGTTATTTTTAATACATTAATTCATTTTAACTTAAAGATTGATGCAATTTTCAATGGCTGAAAGATTTTAATATCTGATAAAATGCTATAAATTAAAATTTTTTGGTTTCTCTGCAATATTAACGATTTGCTTCTAGATTAAGGAGAATTTGACATTTTTCTACTGACAATTTCAATAATACGGATCGATAAGTGCTTCGCTTTGAGATCCGAGCATTTAATTGATTCGATATTTTTTGTGCCTCAAAAACAGCTTCAAATGAGTTCCACAGATGAAACTTAGTATTACTCGATCTCAAGTTAATATCGATTGGAGCGGAGGTTGAGAAACAGTCAGGACGTTCTCTGTACTCTCACATATTAAAATTCTTGACGTCGTCTCGATACAATTTTGAAAGTTGCTAGTTCTTGGTGTTTACACTTCAAGAATAAATTATCAGTTGTGATGCAATGGTAACTATTGTCTGTTATTATTTATATACTGATGTGTTTGATTCGTGCGATGTCTGCTCCACCCGTGAGCACTCCACTGATGGGCGCATCAAAACATTAATATCTATTGCTTTGTGTCACAAAATTGTGTGTTTGTCTAACAATTACAAACTATTGTCAATGAGTTTATTATTAACAAAAAATACAATTTATTTAAGCGAACGTTGAGTTCAATCAATAGAATTTAATCAAAGAAGATATGAATAGAGAGTTTAATCAATGGACAGCTATTTCTCTTTGTGATAAGTATTTGCGTTTCTCTTCTTCTATTGTGAGCTATTTTAATAAAAATATATCATCTCTTATCTTCAGTCGGATAGTTGTGATGAAAATCGATAAAAAGCAGATGAAGTGGTCGTTGTGTTAACTGCACAGAGAACTAACATATTGGCAGAGAATTGTGTCTTTCATAAACTTCAGAAATCAGCAAAATCTAAAAACAGGGGATCAAAGGGAATAAATTCTAAACACGGGATAGATTTTCATACCTCTAAGAGTCTTAGATCATTTAAAAATAAAAATAGTACCATTCAATGAGATCAATCACCAATACCATCGTATTTTTAAATAATTCGGTTAATCTTGTTCTTTACTTCATTATGAATTTCCCCTCAAAGTTGTCGATGCCTAACAAACTGAGAAAGCGATTATTTGTAGTTTTCAAATCTCGAAGTCCTAATTATTAAGATATTACGGCATCAGTGGTCCCATTGGAGCGACAATTCCACTGTTTATATAAGTTATTCGTTGGCATGAAATTCAATTTAATCTGAGGACAAAACTGAGACACAAAAGCAGATCAGAAGCGATTCAAATGGCTTTTGCGTTAGTATTTGCATCTATTTATAATAGTTTGGGCTCATTGTCAGAGATGGATGCCTTCAATTCCCTCCGAGTGCTCCTATTTTGCCATAAATCCTCTCCTCTTGTTATTCTTGTGATGAGACCAAAAGCTTTCTTTGCATAAGACTTTGTCTCAAACACGACTAATTCCCAATTTTACACTACTTTTTCAACAACTCTGATATTAAAATTTTAATTCTTTTTGTAGAAAATAATCTCAACAAGAATTAAAAAAGATATTTATCTTTCATAAATATCTTTCTATTGAATTGAATTATTATGAAACAGAATTCAAGATTTTTATGCAATCGACATTCAGTTGGCTTTTCTCAATCAATCGGCATTTGGAAACTCGAGGGTCAACTGATGTAAGAAATCGCACATCAGATTGCACTCACTTTACTCACTCTTCTCGATAGACAATCCAAACAAACGGCTGAGACAAAGCTTTTGTGATGAGAGTTAATGCAAACTAAAAGGTTTGCCGACAAAACACACAAATTCCTAATTCTAGTGCTGAACAGAGATTTGCCTGAATTTCGTCGTCTTTTGTGTCGCGCTTTATCCAAAAAGTCAAGATTTGCAATAAGTAGGAGAAGACTCGCTACCGATTGCCAGTTAGAAGACATTACTTCTTCGTCTCCTGATTTGCGACTCTATTATTCCAATCAATTACTGCTAACTGAAGAAACACGAGAGATATTCTCTGTTAACATAAGATATTCATTTAATAGTCGGTTCAATGTTATCCTAAATGAAATGAAATCTCCTCTATTTATTCAATCGGAAGTTTAGATAGTTTATGTAAGTAGTGAAACATTTGAGTATAAGCTTCGAGTATAAGTAGAAATATGTTCCACTTTTGAACTATCACTTGAGTTCAATGCGTTTTTTTATCCATCAGTTTTAAAACCGATTAAGTTCAAGAATTGAGTTATCGAACACTTGACCCATATTCAGGTCATCTCGACTGGTAGGTAAAGAATTGAAGTATGTGCCAAATATTGCTTCAATTTTTACTTTTGTTGTTATCTAAAATATTGATTGCCAGAAGAGAATTGTTGTGACAAAAGAGCCAATCCTTGTGTGAACTTCACTTGACTTTCCGTTATATTCATAACATTCTCATCACACTTGTCTCTCCGTTAAGCCAATGAATAATGCAGAAATGACGAAAAGTGAATGTCATAACTGCCATAACTTGTGAGAGTGAATATAGTCTTTTAAGTATTCCGTTTTATGGCACTATTTCTGTAATTATTACCGAAGACCCATCATATCACTGCAAGAAAGACCTTTTGATAAATATTAACATAGCTTGAGAGCAATATCATAACGTATGAAATTATATTTTTATTCTCCATCTTTTCTCTCTTGTGATACAAATAGTGGTAAATATTTGACTCACACAACCCATAGAATATTGTTCGTCTCATTAGTCGCCAAATTCCCTATTCATAAGCGCTTTCTCTCCGAATATTCCGATTTGAGTATTGCCTCAATGTTGAGGTCGTTGTGCGACACAATCTCTTTCACTGACTTTGAAGTGAATATCGTTAGTAAAAGCACTTCTCTATTGTGACGACGACTCGACGAGTGAAATGCAAGTCTGAGTGAACACAAACCAGAATCGATGTTTGGTATTATTGTCGATGTGAGCCACGGATGCGATCGTTGCCAGAATATCGATAATAGCGTTACCACTGGTGTACTCTTCATTGTGTCACTCATTCAGATGCTATATTGATGTCAAAAGCCGTGTAATCCTCGAATAGGATTGTCGGAACAGCCCATTCGCTCAAAGCAGGCTTCCATTCACATCTCTTGAGCTCAATAATTATCTCAAATATTCATTGCATTCAACTCTTTCTATAATGAAATGAATTCAGAATTTATTGATCGAGTTATCCAATCATACAATTCTATGAAGAATGAGTTCAAAGTTAAGGCATTTTAAAAATCCGTAGGAAAAGAGGTTTTGAACTCAATCTGGAAGTCACACAAAGAATAAAACTTGGAATTCAAATAAATATTGATTCCAAGAAAAAGAGATATCAAAACCTTCAAAATCTTTGATCTCCAAAGTAAATATTTTTAAGAAAAAATTGTTGTTTAAGAATTGGAATGAATTCCGTAACGATAGGGCATAAAATAATTGGAGCACATTATCTGGTGTGCGAAATTCACTACAAACATGGTCATTTGTAAACTGTTCAGGGAGATATATATACGTGTAATTCAATTTTAACTCAAAAGATTCTCTTCAATAACTCATCATTGTATTAATGAATAAAATATAATCTAAAGAGATTAATTGGAAAGTGTTTTAAAGCCCTCTATGATTGAGTTCATCTATTAATTAATTAATTTACCTCTGAAATTTCGGATGAGTTTGATATATATTTATTCCAATATTTCCTTTTATTCGTTTTAATATAATTCAACTTATAATTACAAAATAAATAAGTTGAAAATTTAATTTTTAGACAAGATTTAAATATTATTTAAATAACATCCAACCTGGTTACGGCCTTTGAAAATGAGGATCAATTTAATATCAGTGATGCTTAAATATTAATTTTAATTTAACAAAATGTGTACCAATTTCTGGTCATTTAATTCGACTCATTCACTGACAAACCATTCAATGATTGAGTGGATGAAACAACAACAAAATTGTCTCTGATTTTGCCAAACAAATTAAACGGTATCATATTTGAGCTTGTCACTTATCACTAGATTTTCGATCACATGTCTGGACTTTCAAACATAATTTATAATAATTACCTTTGATTAAAGCAAACTATTTATTCATGTAATGGCCAATCGATGAACTTGGACAACTAATGATTGCGATCACGCCATAAGTCAATATGCCATAAGCCATAAGCCATTTGCAATATGACAGTACAATAGCAACCGACACAATTTGCTTGTTGTGTTTGCACATTTGTTCGCATCGATGCTTCGCCAGTCCATGTCCTGTATCATGATTTTATGCTCCAACGTTCAGACCTACGGCCAATTCATTCGTCTAATCATTGGTGCGTTGAATGGCAGTAATAAAAAAATTAATAATAAAAGTATACAAACAAATGAAATTGAATTTCGCCATAACTAAACAGAGAAGTCTGGTCTCAGGGAAATAATTTAGGACTGGATTAGAAAAGAGGTAATACATTACATGCATATGGCAAAGCCTAGTGAATGAATATATGAATATTACTTACATTTGGCCCAACAATTCTCGTTAATTAAACCGCACACTTTGTATTTTTAAATAAATACAGTGAACTTTGAAACTTTTTATACTGTGACCATATTCCTAGTCATTCATATATAAATATTTCTATGAATTTTCATTTTTTGAAATAATAAATCAAATGGTGGACGAAACCGCTTCGAAGCAATGCTCTTGGGTAGTGTTTCGATACTCAATTCAACATTAATATTTGATCTTATGTTTTCTGTAGAGTTCTCTATAGAACTTATTTATTCAAGTAATGTATGTTTTTATTTAAAAATTGAAAACTTTTTTAAAACACGACAAAACTTTTGAGTAAAACGGACATTCCTTGCAGTATGAGCAGGCATAAACGACAACAAAATAATTGACATTTGATATTTATTCAGATGTTGGACATCCCAAACAATCTTGGATTTTATTTAAAAACTATTTGGTCTGGATAAGGGATAGTTACCAGGATATCGAATGCCATATTGGTCTATGTTTTTATACTTTTACAAAATAATTAATTCATAACACTCTTCATCAAACATTTAAGAGGGTATAAAAAACTTAATTCAATGAAACTTTTGATTTAAAACAGACCTGAATTGCATTTGAGATGCTGTTTGAGAAAGAGATAACGATTCGGTGTAATAGAGGAAAATCGAATTACCGAATACCTATTGAATTATCATTGAGTCTATGACCGCAACTTTCTTTCTACAAATGGGCTTTTCGTTCGAAATCTTTGTTTAAAAAGCGTTTATTTATTTATTCAAAATGGGATTTGTTCTGAAAATGAATCAAATGATGGGAGCGTTTCGTCGAATAAATTATTCAAATGCTTTCAAGTGAAGACTCTTATCGAGACTGATTTCAATCCTAATCTGCAAACGAGACCCAAATTAAAAATTATTTCGAAATTACAACCCCCCCCCCCTTTAAAAGGGCGTCAGTCCTAACAGTGCCATGCAGTCCATTACATAACCCTACAGTTCTTTTAGGGGTTGTGGCAAAGCTATATCCTTCAACTATGGCAGAAATGGACACTCACTTATCACAATAACCGACGCGATAGCACTGTTTACAGGCCTTGAGCTCGACATTATCCCATCCCTCGTGTTTATCACATTTGGCGCACGTGTCTCCTCTGATGGGTTCCGAGAGTCGCTGTGAGGAAAACAAATCTAAGTCATTGATTCAATATAGCACTGAAAACTAACCTGAATAACAATAAACTCGGAAATCTCTTCATCGGGTTTAGATGCCAACTCGAAGATCAATAAGTACTTCCCAATGTCAGGTTTGTTAAGTATCCAATTGGGTTGAAGGAACTTCTCGACGAGACCGCTCTGCTTTGACTGAACGCATCTCATGCTCGACGACTTGACTCCAGTGAGTCGCGACATCTCCTCTAACAGACTCGAAACGGCACTGTCTTTCGCTAACTTAACCGTATATTTCTTGGGCCGACACGAAGACATTCCGTTGGAGTCACGTTTGAAGAAGTAAACCTCATATTCTAGTTTAGGTTTCGGCAACGGAAGTGACAAATAGACGAATGGATCGAATGTCACCGATACCTGGTTAGAAATATCAAATGGTGTAATTCAAACTCTACAGTGCTTTCCAGGAATTAGAAAAATGTCAAAAAGAGACATACCTTTCCGCAGACGGGACAGACCAGCTTAGACTTGTATTGGCCATAAAAGAGTTGAGTGATGATCGAGTCATTCATTAGGCCGTAGGTATGCCACGACTTGTCGGCCAGAATGTGGTCATCGATCACTTCATTCGAGTCACTCTTATCATCACTAATGGTCGGACGTTCTCTGATTCTGTTCAGGTCTTCGTGGAGCGAATCCAAAAAGAAGACACAGAACTCCTGAGCGTCCTGTTGGAGGTAATTGCTGAAAGTGGGACATCTGTCGCCCATCTTATCTTTGAGCTTATGAGGCGCTATAGATCGTTCGGTTCCCGACCACAGCTGCTGAAGAGTATCGGCAAATACACGTGCGATGACACCACCCGAGCCTAAAGGGTTTGTCTTATTTATGTCTGACAGGTATTGACTGGACACGAAGTAATCGCGAAGTGGGTCCGTATTCGAAAGGCACTGAATCACCGAATTCATGAAACAAGTGTTGCCCAAGTTCTGAAGGCCAGTGAAGCCGATCAGCGATGGCACCACTTCTTTGGCGGGAGGCGGAGGCGGAGGCTTTTCGTCCGGCACTAGAACCAACTCTTTGCCCTCCGAAGAAGTGGATGGATCACACATTCTGAAGTTACCACTCTGTTCGAGGTCATTCTTGACGATTGGCTGCCACGTGTCAACTGGAACTGATGACTCCAGTTTTGTTGGCAGATGAGGGCCGTAAGTGTTGTCGGTATAGAGAATCACTGATTTGTCGGTTGAAGGAGAGGTGGCCTCCAAACTGTTCCATTTGAATTTTGACGGCTTCTTCTTCAGTTTCAACTCAATCGTCCTCGGATTCAGTTTATGTGTGCATTCCTCGGGAATTATTTCCCCGCTATAGTAAATGAGTTCAACATGATTAATATATGTATATAACCCACTGAAAAAAGCGTAAAAAGCTTAAGTAAACAAGTAAATAAAGAGCTTACTACAAGATCTTGCGCCAGAGATAAGCCGGGTCTGTTTCCGAATTCTCCTTTGTCTTGAACTTAACTTCGATCGAGTTATGACCGAAACAAATGTCAATTTGGTTGACATAACTGACATACAAGTAGACAGTCATCGAGTCTTCGGTCTGAAGAAATGAAATATTAATTCAGACAATTAAAGTTCATTTTATAAGCAAACCTCAGTGATATCGGTTCTAATTTCGTTCCGGGGAATAGGTTCCAAATCTTTGAAACCATCCTTCAGTTCGACATCCATCTGCGTCTCGGGAACCACTTGACTCTCACTGTCCATCAGTGAGTCATCGCCTGTGACGGTATTATCATGATCGATGCTGCCGTTGGTCATTGGGTACGGCGACGAGCCTGAGAGTGTCACTTGGTTTAAGTCGGTTGAAAGAGTGCTCGGGACGGCACTGGTCGACTCAGAATCGTCCATAAGTTCTGATTTGTCAGTCCAGAAAGGCTCGAGACTGCCATTGTTCAAGCAATTCACGTGATTAGTCTGTGCATCCGATGGTCGGCAACCGTTGGCTCCGACCGCAGAGTCCGTTTCGTCGTTTGCGATCACACTTAAGTAACAATTGTTAAGCTTTGTGTTAGTCATTCAGTTAATTGTGGACACATTAGAGTAATGAGTGAGGTCAGAGATAGTGGCCGACGGTAGTCATTATAATAGTGGTCAGGTGACCAGGCTTATGGATATTCATAGCAATTGTTTACATGAGGGCAAGAATTAATGGAAGGCGTAGGACGCCATGCAGTGGCGGTAGGGGTCAGCCATCACACTGTCTTCCTATGGTGGGTGTTGTTGGCCGAAGACTCTTGGCTTTTGTCTCACCTGTTATTGTCGGACTTGAGTTTACTATAGATCGGACTTTTGGTTGAAATCTGTTTGGTGTCAATCTGTGGTTGACTGCAGTCCGTTATGCCGTTAAGTGTCGGTCCGTTGTGTTGATCGCTATTCATCGCTCGCTTAAGAGAAATCGATTCAATCTCTTCTTCGGCCAAACTCTACCACTAATTCCTGTTTCGACTTCAATAAAAATATATAATTATCAAATTATTCCTTTAATTGTGTAGAAAATTAATCGAAATTTACTCTCGATTTCAATGTTTTGTTTCGCAAATCACTACAAAAACAAAACGATAGCGATTTAAATGAACTGACAATAAAGTACGAAAATGTAGTGACAAATGCCGCGAATATGCAGTTCAGTCTCGTTAATGACAATTGTTATACATTGAAAAATTCCTTTTCACTTGAAATAACTCTATTCTTGTTATTAGAATTTCTGAAATTCATTTGATAATTGTCTCAATGTATTGTTAAAATAAAGAAAATGATTAGAAACAATCGGCAAATATCTAGAAAACTCGGATTTAGCATTCAGAAAGATTTTTTATGAGAGAGGCAAAACGGAACTATATCTTAATTAATTGCTTGATATAAATGTCATGCTTAATATTGGTAATCGGATGAGGAAAATTGGTTTTTAATAAATCAATTTTTTACGAGTTTAGAAATATAATTGGAAAAAATGTGAAAATCCGCCTTTGCTACTAATTTCAGTAAGGTAGATGTTCTAGAAAATTAGCATATTTTAATCGAGCACCGTAATTTTTAGACATGCGTTAAAAATCAAGGAATGATGAATAAAGGAATAATTTTCTAAATAAGCATGTAGATGATGAATATACAATAATTTTTCTAAAAATATCTGGATTTTAATTGAGATTAGAAACTTTTCACACGGGCTATCATCCCCTTAGAGATGATAACCCTTTCTCAAGTTTAACCCCACTTCATGGTGTTTGTCGAGGATCTGTTTCGATGTTTAACAAGAAGTTGCTATAACTGGGAGTTAGGCCAAAGACATTGAAATGTTTCATAAGATTAATGAGTAATGTTTGCAGATCTGTCGACTAACGACCTTATCGGCCAATGTCAATCACCTTGGCGATGCGGTTAGCAAAGTATTAAAAGGGAAAAGTTTCCACAATAATACTTCTTTGATAAGACCGACTATTGTTTCACACGTCAAATAAATACCCTCATTGTCTAATCTCGGGGCTTGACAATTCCAAACTAACCTGGCAACTAGTTAGAGCATCCAGCTATTGGTCGCATAGTTCGCCTATCGTTTCCACGATCTCATCAAATACTTAAGGAGAAGACAACTCTTCATTTGACAAAAAATCCTGTTTTATGGACGACAGAACTTGTGTTTCAAGTCCTGAAAAACTAGCGAAAAAATGCTGAAAATTTGCCGATTTATCTGTCTATTGGCGATCGTCCAATCAATAAGCAAGGTAAGTTATTGACATCGACAACTTTCATTACTTAACTTGTTTAACTTTGTTAACTTTCATTAACTTGTTTCTCAGTTTATTTGGATTTACAAATAGAATAAATCTATATAATAAAGATCGTAATGATTTCTGTCTGTGTGTGTGTGTGTCTGTCCGCAGTGATTGTTGTACATTGTTGACTTGAAATTTTCAAAATGAAAGAGAAAAAGCCATTGT
>JAQGCD010000212.1:0-12130 GCA_034698965.1 Zygoribatula sp. | reverse complement strand
AGATAGTTTAAAAGAAAATTATGTCCATATATTTGGATGACCTTTACATTAAAACCAATGGTCATTTATGAGAACCCTTTCGAAATTGAAACAGATGTTTATGGTTAGCAAGGGTCATTTGTTCCAATAAGCAATGTCAATCGAAAATGTAAACATTTGATTGCTAAACTATTGGATTCAATGTAAGGGTCATTTAAATGCATGAACATTATTTTCTTCTAAACTATCTAGATTATTAAAGTAATATTTTAGGCAATATTTTTATGATTGCTGTTCTCAATATTTAAATCTCATTTGCAGACAATGTGATGTCCAAACCTCAATTCGATGAAAGTGATCCCAAGAATGTGTCAGTGATCAGAGGTGAACAGTCTGTTCTTCATTGCTCAATCAAGTCTGAAGAAAGGCCTCGTATTCAGGTTTGTCTCACCCAGGGATGCACAAGGGGGCATAGGCTTGAAGCCCCCCCCCGGAGATTCAGTCTTGAGCTATACCCCCTGTCCTGTCGGAACTTGTTCACCCCTGGTCTCACCTTGCACAATCTCAAGTTCTTCGCTCACACTTTTGTCTCTTCTTCAGTGGCTCAAGAAGATGGACATAATATCGGACACAGAAGAAGCCGAAAGCAATTATGAAGTGTCGGCCGATTCCTCGCATTACATCAAAGTCATGGGAGAACTGTATAGATCTGTGGACACAACACAATCACAGACACAAACCATTCAATTAACAGAAACACAATATTCCAATCGGTTGGCCATCGATATGACAACTGAATGGGATTCCGGAAAATACTTGTGCAGTAAGTTACCGGAAATTTACCAAAGTATGTGCAATAATCCTAATTTTCTGTTTCATGCAATAGTGGGCACTAATAAAATGGGCTCAAGCTTCAGAACTACCTTTCTCACAGTGCTCTTACCTGGTAAGTTCCTGAAACTACCTTGCTACTTTGATCTATTAACTTGATGATTGTTTTAAACAGTGCCAAAACGAATGGATCCGATGACAAGAGTGGAATTACTTCCTCTGCCTATAGCCGTGGCATTGGTGTCGGTTCTGGTCATCATAATGATGGCACTCATCGTTTGGCTGTCCCTCTGTTGCACTCGAAAGGCAGAGACAACCGTTGAGACCATACCATATCGGGAAAAGCCTCGAGCAGTGGTTCGACCCCCAGTTGTCCGGACATACGACCAGAACTGTCATAAAGTGCCAAATATGGTGAAGAGCTCTACACCCGAACTCACGTCCAACAGACCGGAGTCGCCGTTCTATAGCGAACTCATGTCCAACAGTACCCGACTCTCCAATGTCTATCAGCTCTATTCGAACCCAAACTCATCGCCCAATCACTCGAAGCCGACTCAAAGTCAAATATATCCGAACAAAAGCCAAACCTACTTCTGTTGAGAGGGAGAGAGAGAGAGAGAGAGAGAGAGAGAGAGAGAGAGAGAGAGAGAGAGAGAGAGAGAGACCGCCGATTGGGTCCGACTCTAGTCATAATAGGAAAGAGTGATAGACAGAGCTGTCCGTCACGGCTGACGGCAATTCATTGAAAACTATTTTTATTGTTAGTATTGTATTACAGTCAGACCCCGCAATAGTGAGCCCGGATATAAGCGAACCCCGCAATAAGAGGATGTATCTCATTTTACCAAATGAGTTAATAAACTTAAAACTTACCCGGATATAAGAGAACCCCGATATAATGGACATAATTCAGTCACACCGAGCGTACTCTTATTTCGGGGTCTGACTGTAGTACTACAGTTGTACTACAGCTGTACTACAGTTGTACTACAGTTGTACTACAGTTGCCAATAGTTTTTATAGCCCTTTACACACTTGAATGTTGCCCAACAGTGTTGCCCAACACAAGCACTTCGCCACAAACCGACCACCACTTGCCTCTCGTCCAATCAGTATTGACAGGGATGGCCACCAATGATGGCCACCAATGATGGTATCAGATCTATAGAGCATTGATCGCCAAACACTCTAATGGGACCAAACTTTCCAAATGATCATAAGCTCGCGTTAAGAGTCTGGCCATCCCTGGTATATGTCGTGAATGCCTTAATATACAAGTCTTCGGTCTCACTATTAGGCCATTAAATCACAAACAAATCCTAAGAGCCTGTGAAATGTCTGTCGAATTATTCTTACACTCAAACAAACCTAAAGTATCAATAGATCGATGTTTAAGATTGTATCGATTGTTATGTAATAATGTATTTATGTATCGATAAATGTTCTTCTATTCAATAAGAATAAGAACTAATGTCTTCATTCAATGTCGACCACAAGTCATGCCATATGTGTTCAAAAGTGGAGAATCCATTGAATTCCGTTCCAAACCCATTGTCAACTAAATCACTATATTTTATTAAATAATAACCCTTTTGTAAATATTATTTATTATTTATTTAATAAATTGACTTGAAAAAAATCGATAATGAACATTGTGTAACTTACGATGATCGATGTAAAAAGGCATTATCTGAATATGAGCCATTTACAGATAATGCCCTTCTACTCCTGTCATGGTCTTTCATAACAATTAATCATATTTACAAAAATTTAATTATTTATGAAATTTATGGGTCAAAAGAAAGAATCTGCAGACCAGTATAAACATTCTGATGGCCACCTGTTTGGTGACCACAAACTGGTCGGCACATGAGAAGCCGATGCGACGCCTCTGATCGCCACACCTTTCCATTGCGTTAATTAACTTCATTTTGCGATTAGTTTTTAATAGATCTAATCGTTTAAGATAACAATTAAATAGCAAACGATAAGATTTGTTGAACTCGTGATTGATGGAGGCGGTGAAGAGGTTGAAGAACAAATTGAACAAAGTGGACGAAGTGAGGAATGAGATCAGAGTGATCTTCAGCATTATGTGGACATCGGGTTCGAAAAAGATCAGTTGGACGGCGATCAGGTTGACAGGGGTTAGGAAGTAGTAAATGGTGAAGAGATACTTCCTCCAGAACTGGTTGAACGTCGCAATGCCTGTGCAGATGACGTTCTGCTTCTTCAGCAGTTTGTCGAAGTAACTGACTTTCATGAAAAGTTGTTTGGAACTTACGTCAGATAGGGATTTGTTCAGTGAATGTATCTGAATCTTGCAGTAACTGACCACCATGAAGAAGTAGAGGAAGCTAAAGTAAAGATTCGACAAGAAGGTGCCGCCGAAGGTCGAGTACAGGACAATTGTTGAGATGCCGAAGATGAGCCAATTGAGACTAATACCGAACTTGAGCAAAGTGATGGCCAGTGCAAACGTTGAGAAGAGGGTATTAGTGCAATAGATGCCAATTATGAGGAACTTCTTCAGATTCATTATTTTGGTTACGTACTCACAAATGTCATTCTCTTCGTAGAGACCGATCGTTTTGAAACTCTTCTCGCCCGACAGCACTCGAACCAAACCGAACCACTTGTATTGCCTCTTATCGCTGTGATTGAGGATCAGGTGCAACATTATGGACATACTGGCGCAGCTGATGGCCGCCAAGTAGGTCGATGTGGTCGACTTGGAGGTCGGGTCCACGAAACCAAATGCGTCGAAGTTCTTGACAAACTTGATCCACGGGTCATCCTTGTTACCAACGATCAGAATAACTTTGGAAGCAATGTACACAAGTTGAAAAATAACGCAATACAAGAATTTGAGTGTTTGGACTAATTGTCTCTTCGGATCAACTCTTTCGTCGATTTTGTCAAATCTGTAGAAAACCCAATAAGTATTGAGCGGTTGCCTAATGTCCAGCTCTTTGAGCTTCTCATGCATTTTGTGACTGAAGCTGTAATAGAATTTCGTAAACAGAATGAAGCAATTGCTGGAAAGCATTTCGAAATAATTATTTTTCAATTTATTTTTGGTGGACAAACAATTCTGAATTAAGAAAAGCTTTATTCCTGTTTATATTTTGATTGTATTCTTGTGTGATATTGAGTTCAATTCTTTAGCAAATTATTGATGACTTCAACACAATTTTTTGGGCCAACATTTGCTTTATATAAATAAATGGCAACAAAAAAATATTTTCCTCTATTGGAGCATCACTTCTCTCAACTAAAGCCAATTTTTCTCTCTCTCTCCGTTCGGAACAGCATTTGGAAAGTTGTAAATTGAATTTTATACTGAATTCTGCTTTAGGGACGCTTCGAATTTGTCTGGGCTTTGGCACTGCCAGTGCTGAAGAAGTCGGGGAACAGTGTTGGACAGTGCACAGTGCAATGTAGTGCAGGTTCTCTTTTAAAAAGTGGTTACCAATTACAATGCATCGCCAATATTAGAGGAAATCTAATATTTCTCGCCTCGAATTGGCTTTGAATTCGTAGATCCGATCCACTGTTCGTCACTGTTGGCCACAAATATGTCTAATATAGTTGAGTTGAGTGGCGGTCGGATTGGCATCACTGAAATGGCTGTAGAATCAGTGGAATGACTTGAGGCCAGTCATATCAAACTTTATTTTATATTGAATGTTAATGTTCGCCCAATTCTTCTCTTTGTCGGTCATGTATTAGAAATTTATTCGAGCGCTTCCACAGCTTCGAGAGCCGCGCACAACACACTCTCCATCCTCTGTGTTAGTCGTGTTATGCTTTAATTTAAGTTTTGAAGGAACAGCTCTTCGGTATCGCACGTAATGTCAACTCTCCTGAGATGGTTGTGTCAAACAGTTTTACAACGAGAGCACTGTTGGAGCGGTCGCTTCCATCGCTTCCATCTCTCTTCTCTCAATTTGGCGAATTGACTGAATTGGCGTTCAATTTGTGAGTTTGAGTTTAAAAATCAGAGGACGTGTCCCATCGATGCCGATGCCGGCGCTGACGCTCGCATCGATCGGTCATCGCTGGCAGAGCAGAGGCACAGCACAACTCAGGCATAGCACGGCTTGTGAGCACATCTCACGACTCTGTGCACTATCTCTGGCACTCTATCTCTTCAAAGTCCGAAACCATGTTTTTAAAGGAGCCACCGATGACTAACAATTAAATCCCTTGCGATTCATATTATGGACATTCAGTAATGCGAATCACATCCGATGCCATTACTATCCGTTTTTGTTGAGGCAATCCATTAAAGTTTTGATTTTTATCTCAGAAAATAAAACACAAAATTTTCTCTTTATTTTTATTTCAGATTTCGGTTTCGATTTAGAAAAATGGTCTTCAGTTTAAGTGCTGACGATATGTCTGTGGGAGTGAAGAGCGAAGTGCTCTCTGTTTTCGGGTCTCAGCTATGGCTCGACTATGGCTCCGAAATCAGATTCAAAGCCGAAGATAAAGCGTTTGTTATTTAATTTAAAACTAATATATCTTTGGCTTCGAATTCTGTTCTCGGAAATCCATTTCTTTTGGATCACAGAAATTCATTTTTTCGTTTGCGAGCATTCGTTTGACTCTCGATATCTGATTATTCTTAGCCTACACTAAAGGCGTGTCGTATTTGATATTTAGCACTGAATTCGTGTCGATTTTCCCTTAAGATAATTAAATGTCAGCGCTATCAGCGGGTGAGCCGAGCGCTGCCAGTGCTCGTCATCACTGGCTGTGCTCACCATCAGCTCCGCTCAGTGCCAGTCGATGTCAGTTTCAATTAAAATTTGTGAATATTCTTCACATCTCTCAGCGTTGGTCGCTATTCATCGCCGTTCATCACAATTGCATTATTGGCCGCTCATCTCTAGTCTCGTTAAAAATGTTGTGCCCTTTCGTTAACTCAGTAGTAAATTAAGTGTAGACACACTTCCGATATGATGTAAATCAAGTCTCCATTTCTCGATTGACGACAATATTATTCTCTGAGCTCCCGATCGGTCTCTTTTATAGCACTTGTATTGTAATTCCTTTTATTCGCATTTATTGCTCTAAACATCGATAATAAACTGAAATATCATTTTATAATCATTTCAGCGATAGATTGTCACAGAAATGCCACTGAATTTGGTTTATTGTGTTTCTCACAAAAGATTTATTACTCGTCTCTATCGTTGGGTCTGTTATGCTGTGTGTCTGTTGCGGTGGCTCTGATCCGATCCGGTCTGAGCTGTCCTGCGATGCTCTGGCATGGCATGCCTGCCATCCCCACCATCCCCACTATCCCTGACTGTCTCTGAGCCAATATCCTGTTCTGTTGGTGTCATTCTGGTCTAAATCCCAGTCCTTCTCTGCGTTTACTTTTCGCATTGAATTTTCTGTGCGTTTATGTCATTATAAATCCTATTCGTCTTTACTAACGATCGACTTTGTCTTCTTCGCCATAACTCGGCTGAAGTCACGGCTCAGGAATAACCCTCAATATTGGCCTCAATTGTCTCAATCTCTTGACTCCTGTCTGCAGTGCACTACCAGTACTGCGATCCTGAGTCAGAGCATTGATAGCATTCATAGCCACTCGTCATTCACCAGATTTAATCTTCGGTGGAGATCTGGCGCTTCCCTTATTGTACAAACAGATCCTCTGCGACGACAATATCCTTAGTGGTGTCGCTCCCAAAAGCATATGATATTATTATAACTTTTATTATACAAAAGTGAGGATCCATTTGACGAACAATGGCTTTAATATTCAGCGTCTCTGTGAGTGATGGCTAACCTCCAGCTGTGCTATCGCTGTAATTATGAAAAGGCATTTAATATGACTTATTATTACTGCAATCGAATCCTAGTTTGCGCTGAGCGTTGAGCACAGGAATCACAATACAGACACACATACACACAAATACAGGACATAATAGGCGAGCGATCGATAATTATAAGAAGCAAAGCATTTCTTATTGGCAAAGATGGCATCAGTCGGCTCATGCGTCCGGACCGGCATCGGCTCTGTCTGTGCTTCTCTGTCGCTATGTCTCTCGCTCTCTGTGTCTGTCGTCGAGCTGGTGGTCGGCGATGCCAATTGAGGTCTCATCTCCACCTTTTCGTTGTTTAGCAGCGAGTAATTGAGCAGTCGATGAGTGCTCTTCAATGAAGTGCAACTTCTCTGAACTGACTTACTATTGGTATACAGAATGCCATTACCGGCAGCGCTCGACAGCAAAGGACAGGACTATCAGACAGAATGATATTATGATATTTGTACTGAATTGTAGTCAAAAACACTATTATCGCGGAACTACTTCTGGTTTAGTAGTGTTTTTAATATAACCCGCGTTTGTAACGTCTGATTGATATTAGGATTGGATTCTGACTATTACTCACTCACTCCACCCATTGAGGCAACACTCGAGACATACGAGACATTCGGTACTATTCGCCGATCTATTGTTTCCAGTGTTTCGATGCCTTTCGATGCCATTTGATGGCCATTTGGCATCATTTAGAGCCACCGCACCGGTAATTAACGCGATAACTGAATCAGTCATTACTTTTATTGCTCTTTGCAGTGAAAATTCTAAATTATTAAACACTTTCTGTGCATATATTGAACATTAGTTTTTTGTCTGTTCCGAGTCTTTGTTTCACTCGACTCAATGCTCAGTTCATATAATAAATGGTAAACATTATTGCAATGCAGTGCTTGGTCTGAGTTGTCTGTGTTGTGTCAGTTGTCTCGGTCTCAGTAGTGTCTGTTGGTAGTGATTCGTAGTCATTCGTAGCCATTCATAGCCATTCACCATTGACTCTGCTCGGGGCCAATCATATTGTTTGCCAGTTTCACTCTTCACTTAATGTTCGCCGCATTTATTTTAATAATTCTTTTGAACCGAACCTTTGCTCAGTTGTGGCACACAGTCTGGCCTTTAGTTCGTTATATCATTCGCTGAGAGAAACGCTATGAAAAATGTTCTGTTCATAAGTGTGTCCCCCATTCAATAGGAACGCATCGCTGCCTTTCCACTGATAATTCATAATTGCTTTTATCCTTAAAGTCATACCTGTTTTTATCAAACACTCGACTGCTTTGAACTTTAATTTTTTGGTGTCGACTATACCCTCGAAGGAAAAAATTGTCTTCAAATGAAAGAATTTGTTTTCTTCTTTTTCTCAGTTCCGACTGTTTGTCTCGGCTCTGGTCAGAGATAAGACTTAATGTTTTTCTATAGAAATATGAAAACTAATTCCAATCCAAACCTTTCCTTTTATATGAATCGAGTTGTGAGGCTCTGAGGCTCTGAGGCTGTGGTTAGCGAAGCGCTGACGGCATTCATAGGTAGAGTCAGTGATATATTTAATGCCGGCCTAAGTGTGAGATAAGGTTATTGGCATTGGTCTGGCTTTAGTGCACAACATAACTGAGGAACGGATCGGAGCGCAGGCAGAGCCAGAGGAAGATCGAGGCAAAAGGTTAACGTTTGATTATTTTTGGGTGCGGGCCGTAACCATAGCCAGAGTGAGAAGATACAGAACCACGTCTTCTGCTGAACACATCCACAAGAAGACAGCCAGCGATAGTGCATATCGTGATTTGATGTCACAGATCACCGTTGGATGCCATCAAACTCTCTGATACCTCTCCAATGCCTATCTCTTGCACTGTCTCGTTGTGAGCCTGTCTTAGCGAATGCTATGGCATAGCTATCCTGCCTTCAGATCAGTTCAGCGGGAGATACGAGTATTAGGAGCAGAGATTGGGCTCAAATGAAATCTTTTCTCTGTTTGATAGCCAAACACAAAAAATATTGTCTCGCATTGTGAGCACTGGTTGTCAATTATGAGCCAATACCTGAGCAGTGACTTTAATTTATTCTGAGTCTGTCCTTGTTTTGTCTAAATATGAATCTCGATATGTGATGCGAGTCCGCAATCACATCGATTGTCAGATCCATTTGATTCAGTGCTCTATCTGTCTATCGGTGTATCGGTCTATCGGTGCACTCCGACGGTTGCCATTCACTCTATGTATATGTAATCCATAGACAATATGTATAAATACAGCTGTCATTAATCCCGAATCGTGTTATGGTTTGTTCCGTTCATTGGCCACAGCATTAGAGCCTCTGTGTCACAGCTTTTCATCAACTCCTGTGACAACACACAGAACATAGAGTACAAGCGATGGCTGAGCTTTGGGTTCGATTCTGTCGTCAGCTTCCCATTCAGTGATTAAACGCTGTCCTCATATTAAAGCCACGACAGGACTGGCCGTTCACTCAGTCCAATATACTCCAGATTTTTCACGTCTCAATGAATCGTAATGATTGCGAGCCCACAGACTGTCTTATATGAGGAGAGTGTGATCGCAACTAAAAGCGTTGATCACTGGCTTGGGTTGAGTCCAATGGTGAACTCAATATGTGCGGCGCTCGGCATCACTCGGCTTAGCGACCAAACAAAGGGCTACCGAACATGAAATGTGTCTATCGGTCGATCGGCAGAGCCAGCGATGAGACAATAAAAGTCGTCAGGCCTTCCAGCCTTCTCTCTCGGGCACAGTCATCGCCACATCTCACAGTCCATGCAGACCAGAGCCCACACCATAGCCCAGTCCCCTAATTCCATATTATTGTATTTGTTGTGTTTATATCGAATGCTATTCTGATTTGGGCTACACTTACACTAAAGTAGTTCACGACCCGAACCCAATCCTAATCTCAGAACTGCTCACAGAGGCATAAAATGTTTGCACAGAGAGAGTGACAATTGTAGTTAATAGGGATGGAGAGAGGGATCGAGTGAGAGATGGAGAGAGAAATGGAGAGACAGAGGAGAGACTGAGCGAGAGATTTGTCGGAGAAAATAGTTGTGTTGTGTAAGTATTGCATTAGTGAGCAAAAGGTTTTTTGTCGACACTTTTTCTCTCATTGTGTCCCTCTTTAGGATTGTTGTGCTGTCTGTTCGGCTCGTGTCAGAACTGTTTCCGCCACAGATCACAGCCATAATTCACGAATATTGTGTCCTCCGATGTGCAATACGTCTAACGTATGGCCAAAATGTGCTGAGATTTACGAATTAGTCGCGATATTGGCACCGATGCTGCGATCGCGACACTATTGCACTATTGCACAGGCATTACAGGCATTGCACTGTCGGCTAATATGCCTTTCATTCCTATCACGCCTTTTATGCTGACGTTAGCATTACATTCACACACTGTTGAACATTAGATTCCGAACGGAGACACACTTTTTTAGCTGTTTGTCCAACACTAGTGATAACTAAAAGACCTTTCGCTCCTTCGGTGCTGTCTCTCAGTACTCACTACTCAGTCCTCTCCTCTCCTTTCGGAATCGCTTTGTTTGCAATTTTTAATTTAAGTTCACTTTTTTGCTAAGAGTTTGCATTAGTGTCTGTGAGTGTGCACTACTTATTCCATAATACCAGGGCTTGTATTCGGGCCCTGGAGTCGGGTTAATCGCGTTTAATACCGACTTAATAGAAAATATATCTCTTTGAATGAAAAAACTTATCACAACTGGAAACTCAAACAAAGCGAAACCAATAGTTCGCGACATTTATTTGTTTAATGAGTTTTTTGTTTTACTTTTTTTACATAAGTGTTTGCAATTTTTTGGTCCTCTCTTTCTTCGATTATCTTCGCCGGCATTTAGTGCCACTCCAGACGAGAATTATGGTCAGCAGTTCTCCTCCTTCTGAGTCCACTACTGAGGTGTGAAGAGCTTCGCAAATATTATTTATATATTGACCGAAATTATTCTCCATTAGAGCAGTCTTTTCAGTGCTGACCGAAACAGTGGGTCTGGAAAATAAAGTTAAGAATAAATAGATATATAAAGTGAGTGCAAATACCATATCAAACACACATTTGAAATCAAGTGTTATTAGGAGAGAATGAAATAGTGAGAGACTGAGAGACTCAATAGCCTCTCCGGTCGTGTCCACTACTGGAACCCCTGCCAAGTCTTGAGCTCAGCCACTGTCTCATGAATTTTTCATCAGAACGTCACTCGCTTTCAGATATCTGGAGCTTAAAAAAGTCGGGTATTTAGTAGTGAAGTGACTCAAAAGAAAAGACAGTTCTCTGGTCTCCAAATGTATTCAATCTCATGAAGTATCTGACCATTAGTTTCCTCTCCGTCTTTGTCGGTCCGCTCACCGCACAGGACGTCAATAGACCAGCGCTCAGACCATCGCTCAGACCATTCACTATATTTAGATCTCGAAATTTATTCGCAACAAAAATAAGTTAATATTTGATTTTAATTTCTCTTAATGTCGAGTCGAGTCCCGATTACAGGAGACGTCTTATAATTAAAATTTTGCTAATAATTACCGCATAATGAGTGCCAGCAGTGCATTGATTTATCTTTTGGTACAATTTATCAATTAATCTGGTCATTAGTCGTATGAATACTGCATTTCATTAGTTGGACGTCGAGTAATCGCAATTTTTAATTTAGTTTTTTGGCGCAAATCTCTGTCTGAATACATGTTTCGCCAGAAATGACAGAAATCCCAAAACCGTTTCTTCGCTATCCGTTAGTTATCATAATTAGCTATGATTTACCTGCAAAAGGCTATCCGAAGAAGTCTTGTGACGATAAATCGATGTCGGCTTCATATCAAATAAGGGGTCAATTAATTTATTTTTTTCTATCAAGAATTTTTTTTATTTGCATTAATTTCGAGCAAAAAATGTCTGAATTTTCAATATTAATGCAAAAAATTGCAATAACTTTTGCGAAACGATTATTAGACTAAGAATTTAAATTCAAATTGAAATGCAAATGCATTGCGACTCAAATGACCTGAGACTGGCCTCAAACGGCCGGACCTGGTCTTTGCCCGATTGCCGCTAACGCTTAAATTAGCCGTCGCTTGCATTTTAAAACTAATATTATTGAATATTTTTGGCAAATTTATTTCGGTCCTCAAACACAGCTCTGACCTCAAGAACTTCAGAACATTTACAATATTATTACATGAACTTAAGGTAGACGTCGGCAAAATTCAGATCTCTGGTGAAGGCAGGAAAGGAAAAAGTGAAATATTGCTTGATTGAAGTCCACCAAAGTTCACCTTTCAGATAGACTTGAATTAATATTATAATAAGCTTTGAATATTATAAAATATCTTGGATAATTTTTATGTATTCTCATAATTCAATGGTAGAACTTACTGAAACTCTTTTGTCCGTAGATTTCTCTTAATTGTTAATTAATTTATATCGAGAAAACTATTTGATAGAAGCATATAATAGATATTT
>JAQGCD010000211.1:0-12139 GCA_034698965.1 Zygoribatula sp. | reverse complement strand
GAGAGAGACAGAGAGAGAGAGAGAGAGCCAATACTTTGATATTTGGCAAATAGAGTATTCAATAATTTATTTATGAGAATAAATGCAGAAAAAGATAAATAAATAAATTTGATCCGAGTTTTTAAATATTTTATGAAAATGTTTATAAATATTAGTCAAAAGTTAAGCCGAAAATTCACTGATTATCTGAAGTTTAATAAGATTTGCTTTTGAAAGTGGTTCGAGAGATAGCTCAGCGAATATCGATTTTTGTCAGCTCTCTGTTCACTGCCGAACATGACTCCAGAACTGGAACTGAACTCTTGAGCTGCAAAACTAATCTTCATATGTGAAGCACACATAACCACTGATTACTGTAAATGAGTTTTGAAAATATGATCGCTCGAGAAGTAAGGACTCGAAGCACAACTCAAGCGTATCGTTGAATAAAATTGATATAAATTAATTTCACTTATTATATAATTTTCTTTTAATACAATTACGTTTATGGTTAGCCTATTAGACAAACCCAGAAATTAATAGCATTTGTGTGTCATTAGTGGGGCATTAATGACAAATTGTTTGATAATAAAGTTTGACGAAACTCTGAATGGCATCCGATATCATGATTCACGACAAATGTCACTTTGATTGCTACCACAAACCTGAGATACGCCAATCGTTTTGACACAAATTGATGCCAAAGCTATGAGAAAATACATCTTTAATTAAAATTTCAGTATTTGTGTGAGTGTTTGATCGCATTCCCCGATTCCCAGAGCAGTGCCTGCAATGGATATCATGAGAGGAACGACATATTCAATACACAAATGATTGCTTTGCAATCGCGCATCACATGAGAGAAGCATCACATCAGTCGATACCCGAACGACCAGAAAGAAAAATAAATAAACTATTTATAGATTGAGAGATATATTAGAGATAGAAATGAAGTTCATATAAATGTTGTGAAAGTGTATGAGAGAACAGGCCTTCACTGTTGGTCTCTCCTCTGATCTGTTACTGTAATTAAGACGAATGGCGTCCAAACCAAACATATTTCGCTTCGGATACAGAGTTAAGCAACGAATACGAAGAATAAGAAAAATAGTGAACCAAAGAAACGAATTAAGCGGACCCGAGCCCTGGCTTCTAATGGCCACTACTTGTGCTCATTGGCGTTCGGGCCTCACTCTGCCTGAGCTGTCTCTGGTGGTGCTTCACAACCAAAGGAGTGCGATGTCTCTGGAGATGAGCACAAGAGATGGAAGACTGTTGTGCTCGAGAGTGTGGCCACCACTCAGAGCATCGGTATGTGAGCACTGATGAGGGCTAATAATGGACGTTAAATGCGAGGCCAAAACCCCTAAAACATTACACTTGTGTTACATTCTCTTTATGTTTCTTCTGGCGAACGGTATTCGTATCGCTAATTGTAATAACAAACATAGGGAACACACGAACTGAAATTCGTTGTGACTTATGGTACGGGAGTCACCAGGTTTTCACATTTGGAGACTTTCAGAGGGCTATCATAGGGGAGATTGGACATCTAGACCAAATTAGACAAGCATCAAAGAAAATATAACAAGGTAAGTTTGACAAGTGACAAGCTAGTTTGTCTGGTTTAGCTAGGTTGAATGGCATCTCAGGACAAGCCCTGGTCATCTGAGCCGAATGGAGCCGAACGAAGGCACACATCGGTTGTAATTGTTATGATATTCTCGTTCTGTGTGAACAGAAATCTGTGCGAAAATAAACTGAAAGTAATGTTTGACGAGAGAAAAGAGGAAATACTGAACAGTATTTAAAGTAATTGTTTTTGAGAAAAAGAGTAAAAACAGAATTGTATTTAGAGAAAAGTTAAACATTTAGTTAATCGAGTGAATCGAATAAAATGTAATGATTTCTGCGAGACTTTCGGCAAATATTTGTTCAATTAGAACAAAAACTTATAGTTTTGTCTAATTTCGCAATTATTCTAATTTTAAGTATAATTTGGTTTTGAGATTATGACATAATTATTGTTTAAATTAAGACCAGAATTGAATGGCATTTCGTGACATTTCAGCTAAATCTTTGTTCAAATTACGTCAAATGCTCTGAAGAAATGGCAATTGGAATGAATTCTTAACTTAATCTCCGAATGAAAATTGTTGCGAAATATTGTTGACTATAATTGAATGGTTTGAGGATTTGGTTCTAAAACATCGTTCAAATAATATGACGATTCAAATGAAAGAAATATAAGTCGACAGTAGAAGCGAAGGAAATACAAGAAATGAGAAGAAAAGACAGCGAAAGGCCATAACTGGTGCCGAGTCCTAAGTGTAGTCATGGATACGAACGACAAACTCATCAGTGGATGCCTCGGAGATGAGGAACAGTGGTCTGGACTCGAATGAGAGTCATATGATAGGCAAAAGCTATGACTTCCTGATGACGGTAACTGAAAAAATGACGCCAAAGGACTGAACACTCGCATCGAATCTGTTCACCAATTTTTTCTTCAAGTTTTTTTCGCGTTCATCGCCAAAGAAAAATCGGTTTTTGGAGGCAATGCAAGGAAATCATGTGTTTCGACACATATGGAGAAAATGGTCTAATTTTGCTTTTGAGCATCAGATAAGGAGACGAACCCTAACTCAGGGAAGACTAGAGATAAGTGGCTCAGCGTTAGACACATCGACAGCAAAGGCGACACATATTTCTCTCAACTTTATAGACATTTTTTACCAGAGAAATACACTTTTTGTGTTAACCTTTATGTAGTCTAAAAGCAATCTATCGTTTAATATATTGAGAGCACTGGTCTCTGGCATTGAGTAAAGAGGAGCCGATTTGTATGCATATGGAAGTTAGAGACTGAGACAGCAGAGGCTGTAGAGGAGGAACACAGAGGACTGAACAGCACTGACTAGAAAATTGGTTGCGATAAAAATTCAGACATAAGTAGGAACAGAAAAATTAGTGGCAAATAAATCATTGTTAAATTGGCAGCAAAATTATATAATACACTATTTGGTGCTCAAGTACTGAGTGCTCGGCCATACATGCCATACATGCATAGCCAATATGTATGGCATTCCCATTGCAGTACTCATTCCCATTGCAGACCCATTGCCAACACAACTGTCTCTCTGTCTCACAATAGACAAACTGAGGCTTCGATTGAGAGACAGAAAGAAAGAAATGCTTTTTCATATTTCATATTATATTTTATTCTTTGCTTTTTATTCTTTTCTTCAACTTTTAAAACACTTATCGCCTGAAGTCAAATGCAATTCATTTTAACCGAATGTCAAAAGTTATTAGCGATTAAAGCAATTTTCATATACCGAATGGTCTCTCTCTCTTTCTCTCTCTCTCTCTCTCTCTCTCTCTCTCTCTCTCTCTCGCGGTTCGAAACCCCAGATAAAGAGAGAGAATGTTCATTCCGTTCATCATAAGAGTTCATACAAACCAACAAAAACATCGAAAACTCCTTTTAAGTGGAGACCAGTATTTGACTTATATATTGAAAGTATGGCCGAAATTGCAGTCACATTACTATTATTATTGTGTTTTTCGGTTATAAGAATTGAATTAAACATAACATAAAATTTTCAACACATATAGTCTAAGAGTCTTGCAATGAGAGGCCCGAAGAACAACAAAAGACAGTTAAGAAGCGAAGAAAAGGCATTTGCAATCAAAACAAAACGTTAATCAAAAAGCATGTAAACTATAAAACAAATGATAAGTTTTATTAAGAATAAAATTGATGAACACTATTGTGAATGCATTGGGCAATGAGTCGCCCAACAGTCGGCTTCTCAGCGCTCGCATAGAAGTCAATGGAAGAAATGGTAATCGAAATTCGAGATCAAAGGAGCAAAAGAAGTCAATCACTCATATTCTGGTGAATTACACGGAGTGAAAGGCAGTCATCGCAGTCATAGCAATCATAGCAGTCATGGAATCGCGAATTACATTCGGATTGCGAGCTCTCAGTGACTCTCATTGCTAATGGAAATTACCAGAAAAGCCATAATTGATGTGTAAATTGGATTAAGAGAGCGAAACTGAAATTGCGTTCACTTTCTACAAAATCAAATTATACTGAAAATTAATAAGTTATGTGAGAAGACGACAGACCTCTGTAATGCTCGGCTAATGAACTCCAATTTGATAACAAAAATCGCAATTTATTTCGGACCCAGAAATCAAATTAAAGTCTCTTTTGATGCGTTTCTCAATTCAAATGAGAAGATCCGCACAAATGTATACAAATCTTTAAAAAATATTTGTCTCGTTTTGTTGGCTCACAAGAGAAAAATAATTGTCTCATCGATTCAATAGGCATAATGTGATATAATTTACGAGATTATAGTCGGAGAGAGAAAAATAGGCATTCAATGCAAACATAGATTTGGCACACATTCGGACGTTAAGACTTATTTAAGACACGAAACATAGCCAACAGTGAAAAGAAATGCCGTATTTTTTGTATGCATTTAATTCTCATAAGTCATGCAAACAGAGCACCGAAGCAAAAGCCAAAGCCAAAGCCAAAAGTCGACCACAAAACAGATGATAACTATTTAGTGGTTTGAGATTCAGGTGCTTTAGAAATGATGAGCTCTGAAAAGACTGTTCGCCTCAGTGTTCGCGAATCGCGAGTCAAAGAGGAGTCGGGAGAAGGAGAGGGAGAGACCTGCGTTGAGACCAGAGCCAAGAAAAATACAATTTCAACAATAAATATATGACTTGATATGTGTTCCGCTTCATTGCATGCCTTCCCCTCCAGAGTTCGGGCAATAATCGGCGACGAAAAAGGAAAAATACTTTTTCGGCCAATACTTTTCAAATGTTGTGAAAAATGTATAAAAATTGTGAGTTATATAGTAATCTATTGTTAGAGAGAAGTGAAGCTTTCATTAGGTTCTGGCGGACGGTCTCCGACTGACTGCTCGATTGGCACAGACTGTGCGCTATGCCGCCGCTATGGCATACGCTTATGGCCTGTGCTATGATGTGAGCCTAACCTCCCATTTCTTACAATCCTAATGCATCGTAAAGAAACGGAATAACACTTATCGCGCGTTTGGCTAAAAAATTGCGTCAATTTTAGGCGAATTTGAATGCATAGTGTTTTTCAAGGATAATATAGTTGAGTATAAATTGCTATTTTCAGTGTTAAGGCCATTGTTAGGGCCGGAACACTGTCGAGTGCTGTGCGCTTCGCAATGGGTTATGTGTTGTGTGTTATGGCTCGCAATGAGATTTTTATGCCGTTTATAACATTATTATACATTCACTACAATCGCTTAAACGACTGCTAAATATTTGGTGAAATTGTGTGTAAAATAATTTGTATTACAATTCAAGCGACGAAACGCTTTTAAACATTTCAATTGATTGGAAAAGTTTTGACTAAAAAGGAAAAATAAAAATTAGACTAAAATTCGTAATCAAATTAATTAGCGATGAGTCCGGCTCTCAATGTCTGACAACAATCTGATGCAATTAGTATTCAAACGATAATCACAACTAATTTAGTAATGAATTGACTCCAAAATAATAATTATGATATTATCGGACATATTATAGTTGACTTCGAATTTTGAATTAATTTATTCGTAATTTTTATACTAATTATTTAATTAATTGGAAACCCTTTTCGAACACAGAAACAGAGAGACGAGTATTCAGTTTTATTGCCTGCAAAATGAGTCCAAATATATCAGATTCTAATAAATCTAATCAACATTTAGTTGGGAAGAGATCTCGTGTGGTCTTAATTGCAATATAATTGTTCGATATTGAAATTTATGGCTCATTTTGGAGCCATAATTATTGTGATCCCTCTCTGAATTGGCCAGATATTAATGTGCAATGGAGCTAGGTATAAATTCAGGGCATAATTGAGAAGGGCTTTAAAACATATATGTCGTGCAAATGGTATAAAATCAAGAGTTTTTGGGAAAACTTATTTTTTCGGTTCCAAAATTGCAGAGATTTTCTAAACGATGGGAAAGGATTTCATCGTTTGCTTTGAATTCGATTCCATTATTTCATAATTGCTTTCAATAAAATGCACTTAAAATGTCTTCAATTCGAAAGCTATTCCTCAAATAATTCCCAAAATATTCCCAAAATTATGTAATTTTTTGCGATCAATAAATCAGTGCTCAATATAGCGGGACATAAGAGCTGTTCAGATATCAGACACGAGATTGAACTGAAAGGAGAAACGATCTGATCATTGATCGAACAAAATTGTACTAAACTTAAGCAAATAATAATTACAGGTATTAACGATCAATGATTGCATTGATTAGCGATTACGAGTGCATTAATGGTCGATTAGAATAGTATGATAATGAACTCGAATTACGAATTTTGAGCTCAAGACTCGAGATCTGCTCAAAATTATATGCTATGAACAGAAGCCAAGAGAGAGAGAGAGAGAGAGACTGAGAGAAAGTGGGCAATCAATGAGAGGCCAACCAATCGGAGCGCTTCATAAGCAAAAAACCGACACAACATGTACTGCTAGACCACTGTCTTATCATTAATTCAAATTTGGCCGTCGATCGCGACCATTATCTCCCACTTGTTCTTCATAGGAGTGGAGGCCAGAGGTATGGCAAGCGATGCGCGATTCCATAGCCGAGTGCGACATATCATGCGAATCATTGCCATCGCATTTGCAATTCACTATTGGCTGACGTCTTCCTCCGGGCCTATTGTGAGCCCTTATTAAAACAAAGGGACGATAGAGATGTCATTTTCATATTCACTCAAACATAACAACTCTTATAACGAGACATAAAACACTTTTATGCCGACACAAACCCGAGGAATAGCCCAAAGGAGTCAAAACAATTTGCTCTGAATATTACGACTCTCTGTCTCTCTGTTTCTCACAAATGACAAAATTTTCTATTAAAATGCGAAAAAATAATTCTCTTATTTTCACTTAAAATCCAATAAAAAGAAATCTCTTTCTTATTGGAGAACATTATCAGAAATGAATTGAAAGGAGTGATGAAAAACGACAGAAATTCAAAATAACGGAACACTCTTTTGATAATTAAGAGGAAGAAAATTTCGGACAAAAAGGCATTGGATTTTCAAGTGAAACACATAATAATTGATTCAGTCGTTTGAATAAATCAGACAAAAGTCAATTCACGAATTCAAACACGAAATATAGGGATAGTTTGCGATAGAGAGAGACCAACAAAGCCTTGGCATTGAAGGCAACGAATAATGTGTAAAATAGAAAGGTTTTACACAACTTTTTGGTTACCATTGCTCTGCTATTATCTAAATTATTGACCTCAGAGTCAGGGATAAGCAGTTCTCAGCCCAAGTGAGTGCAGCCAAAGAACCAAAACAAAAAATCAAATTTCAATTCCTATTCTTCTAAATATTGGGCAAAAAAGAAAGAAAACGTTTAAAACGACTGCAAAATAGCACAGAAAATAGTCGGCAATTTGTGGCCAACGCCCGCCGCCCCACACATACACACTCCGAGCCTTCGGAACAATCAGACCGGACTCGAATCGAAAGACAACGCCAGACAACACATAATGGAAGGGGTTTTCACTATTTTCGGGCGATTTGTGAGCGATTGAGAGCAGAAATGGAGATAAAACTAAATGAATTAAGAATTTAATATTTTTGGCGAAAAATATTGGAATTTTTTAATGATAGAACATTTAGAAAGAGGTCGGGGAGAGTCGGGCCCGACATTCAATGCAAGGAATGGCAGTGCAGTCAAAAACTAATGTTGGAGTCGAGTAAATGAGACTTTTATGCGATAAAATATTTTTCTTTCTCTCCACTAATCTATTCCTTAGCTATTGTCGACCTCCTAGTCCTCCACCACCTTATCATTTAGCAATGGATTCATACCAGAAGTATATGTCTTAAGAGCTCAGGTCCTGGCCGTTGGATAAGAGGGGATGTTCTGTAGAGCGACTCAATAATAAACAATAAAACATAATTGACTCGAAAGAAGGCATTTCTTTATAACGTGTGTTCATAAAAGGCATTGAATGGCAGATCAGAGCCCAGAAAGAAAAGTCACTTAAGGTCTCCGAAACTTCAATATCACGGCTGGGATTGAGATTTCTTAGAATCCAAAGAATATTTGATTCCATCCCTCGAAATACATCATAAGTATAGCATATAATCAAAAAACGTGAATCCATTTCAGAGGACTTAATGCTATTTTTCGTTCCTAAATATGATTTTTTATTTACTTTACTCAATGTCTACGAAATTATCTGTTATTTGATGGCAAAAAAGTTATTCAAGAGTTGAGTTCAAGAGAAGAGAGCGATGACAACAACGGCTCATATATAATAAACTTTTCAATTAGCAAATGAATGAAAAATATTCTTTCAATTGAACTAACATTTTGCCAAATATTTGTGTACTTAACTCGAAATTAGATTTTTATTTACCTTTCAATGTATGAGAGAAAAAAAATGTTTCACTTTATTCAAGTCTGAACATGAATATAGAGGTCTTTTGAATGAGCGCTAATAATAATTATGATAATAATTATCAGAATATCTCTAGAATTGAATTATAAGCAAAGAAAAAATGTGAATAATTTAGTTATCATTAGTAGTGGAAGAAAATTCATTTCATCGCAAATCACATCCTATTAATGATTGAATAATTCACTTAAAGGCAAAGTATTTTTCATATATGAAAGGTCTCGGAGTAACAAAAAATTTGTTAATTACAGAGAAAACGCTTTCAGAGAAATGAGAGACAAAAAGCAAAGAAACAAATCCAAAGATAAGACAACGGATTAACCCTTACCTCACTTGAAAAGCTGGTATTAATAAGTACTAATCATTTGATTTATTAACTCTTGATCTTTTGATCAATTGACTGATTGATCGATGCTTAGGTTGAATAGAAAATAGCTTTTTTATGCGGAATTCTTTAGTTGAAGAGGTTATGAAAAGCTGTATTGAATTTATGTCAGAATATTTCACATAACTTTGGGTTCGATGTAATAATAATAATCCAAAACTAATTCAAATGAAACGAATTCTTCTTAACGCACAATAAATAATAAATATTGAAGTTCTCATCAGTGAGTTATTGGTCGACGTCTGAGGCAATACATGTCCAGACGTTGGGCACCACTGCAGACAATAGTACTGTTCCTCTGCTTCGGCGATGGGATCCGAACAAAAACTTAATTGAAATCAATCACACACTCAGTCCGAGAGTTGGTGTTCATTGAAATCACATTTCATTTTTTGATGATTTGAGGGTTCGATTCAAACAACAAACTGAAGAAATGAATTATATATGAAGTGTTGGCCAACTCGTTGGTCGTCGGTTGAGTCGTCGGTTGAGTCGTGAGGTAGTGATAGATAGCTGTGATGAGTCACATAAGCGTATGAAACGATAAATAAAGGCAACGATTTGTCTCAGATCTCAGACTCGTATCCCTTCTTTGCCTTCAATTCAATGCATTCATTCATTTGGAGGACTGGGATGTCGTCCCTAACCTCTCGATTGCCATTCAATCGGCAGACAATTCAATAGACATCGCGTTCAATAGAGAGGAACCGCTGATAGACTGGAAAACACAAGGAGAGAACGGGAGGAGAGGTTCGCACTGTTCCACAGAATCCGTGATATATCGAGATATTGGGGCATAAAATGCAAAATAACTTCAATATAGCCAACACTTGTGCCGAAGCACTGATGCTCTGACGCTCTGATGGCTTGACTCGCGCTGACAGTCAGGCGAACACTGAACGAGAGAACTCGAGCGCAGAGCAAACACTGACACAACTACTGGTTCTTCGGGTGAGGAGTAGTCGGAAGACAACACCAGAGAGCGACTGTAGCCCTATGTGCGCACTGACAGCCTATTGGGAAAGACTATATGCACTCGTCTATGCACACACAAACCGAAGAGTAACAGATGTATGACCTGTCTCTTCAGCGCTCACTAACTATTCTGGCGAACGAGTGCTCTGCGAATGCAGTTCTCGTTTGTCGGATCAGTCCATCTGACGGCAAACCAATGCTCGCTATGGGTAGGGCTCGCAAGGGAGAGATCTTCCACTGCCAGACCTCAGTTACCACTGATCTCTCTTTTTCTTCCAGTTCTTCACCGACTGCTGGGCTTTGACTATCTTTAGTATAGACTGTGCCTCAGATACTGAGTTCGCCTCCAAAACCAGTAGTTCCCCAATCAATGTGTCTCTCGATTCCAATTCAAACTCTTTTTTTAAATTTCATTGTTTTGTTTATCAGCAAAACATATATTTAGAAGTCTTTGTGTCCGACGAGAGACCAACCATTCGATCGATTTTCCTCTCAAATCATATTCAAAAACTCAATTATCTCTGACTTTAATGACTTTTATTTATCGTTCAATTGCTCACAAACTTGTGAAAAGTTATCGCAATTTTCTTATGTCTCTAAACAAACAGTGATTTAAAGCGAAATGTTTGGCCAAAAGTAAGCATTACTTAATTGAATGAGAATTTAATCGAATTTCTTGATTAGAGACTTCAAAATCAGAGACCAATAATTGGTTGGCATTGGAGTCGCAAAACAAACACAAAACAATCGATTTATTGCAGGGAATCAACAAATGATGAACGGATAGGCATCGAAGGAGACATTAGAGTGGAATAAGTCGTTTCGATCGATGCATGCGTTGAGCAAAAAATTATTGTTTAAATAAGTTTATTGAATGATTGATCGCGAGTGAGGCCAAAGACAACACATTTCGTTCAATCATTGATTAGAAGGCAAAAAATAATTGACTTATTAATAGACCGAATCAGAAGTGATGGAGAAATAGGAATACACTTCGGAACACGACTTCTGTCGTCAAATGCGATATTAAACGAAAGATTTTTGAGACAAAAAAAAGTTATGAAACGAATTCATTGAACTCAACATCTGTTCTGAAAGTCAATCACAACTTTGGACTGAAAATCGACTCTAAAATTAACATTAAAACTATGGGATAGAGACTATGCATGACTATAAAAATCATTCTCTGGTGTCGACACCAAAGAAGACAAGAAGAGCTCAGATATTGGATGCGAAATGTGTACCAAATCTTCAATGTGTGAGAGAAAACAGAGAAAGTAATAAAAAGCTTTTTTATTACAAACACTTGGAGTCTGTATTTTGGGCGAACATTCGGATCTGATTTCACTGATTTCAGTGACAAAACTGTATAAATAGTATCCGAATAGAGAAAAAGAAATGTTCGCCTCATTTGCCTCGAATACAAATGCCTTGAAATCAGAGAATTTCTTTGCCGAATATTTATTTAGCGCATCGTATATGAGTGGTAAGGAATGGGTGGTCAGAGTGCGAGCCCAGGTCTGGGAATTGGTTCCAAAGTTATTGCAGTATTGGTCTGAATGGCTAATAGCGCAGTAAAATGTGACTAAATAAATAAATAGGTATTAAAACTCACATTTTGTGTTATATGTATATTATTGAGGGCCGGAATGCCTGTCCTCTCAGTGGCTGCCGGGTTCGGCTCTGGTGGGAGACAGTCCTCTCCGATGACCTTCAGCTCTACTTCGCACTAATTCCTGTGCACTCTCTGCTGGTGAGGAACAGGTCTGAGTGGCAATTGAGTCCCGGTTTAGGCCTAAGAAGGAGAGAAGAAAATGTCAAAAAATTTTGAAAGAAAATCCTTTTACGAGTGATTTCTTGCCAAACGTTGAGGCAATCGTTAAATTGGATTTTAAATACTTTCAGACATTCTTTTGCTGTTCGGCTACTAATCCGGTGCTGTTCTGTCAGTTCAGCACAAATGAGCGAAAAGGAGTCAATTTTGAGACCCTTTCAGACGTGTTTCTGACACTTCTGGGCTCTTCCCAGGAGTGACGATAGAATTCCGTTGTTGTTTAACATAGAGATACCAAAAGAACTATTTCTTCGGTACCAAAATAAATAAGTGGTTAGAAATGGCTGAACACGTGTGACATAGTGTGACTCTTTGGCATAGTTTTGTTTGCACGGCTTGTCCTCTGCTGTCCTGTCCTCTGCTATCCTGTCCTGTGTTGTCCTAACCCGGGTTTCATCAATTGTTTTGTTTAGATATTGTAAATCTCTGTCACTGTGTTAAGTGTTAAGTCTGGCAACAATTTCGGAC
>JAQGCD010000210.1:0-12165 GCA_034698965.1 Zygoribatula sp. | reverse complement strand
GTCGAGACGAGACGAAATTATCGACTGGAAAGCAATGGCAACGACCTCGAGGTTGGAGTTGTGCAATCGGTGCAATCCATGAGATCCTATGCTTCACACTCTATCCTTTGGTGTGCGCCAACGAAAAGATGGCCCAAACGATGCTGTAATAAGTGCAGACGAGACGGAATCAAATCAATAGTTTCAAGGATTCTGGATCTGGAGCTGAGTAGAGGTCGGGTGAAGTGGTGGTAAGGCATCGGTGAGGCTGTAGTGATGTTGAGCTCATTTGGCCAATAAATCATGTGATCCTTATTCTCTTATATACTACAGTAATGCATAGTCGGTATGAAAAATCAATCCTTTGTTTCAATCTAGTGTTCCTTTTTATCTATTATTTGATTGCATTCATTAACTCAGACAAAACTAAATTGAATTTCAGAAGTCAAGAATTTTCGTTATAGCTCTCAGAATCGATTTCAGGCCCAGAATTGCAGCAAATATTTCAATCGTCGCTTTCATTTGGCAAAATAGTTAGCCTTCAGTCCGAAAGTGCTTTAAATGCTGTGAATAAGTGAAAAATTATTTGAGTCTTGAGAGCAAAGAAAGAGAGAGAATGAGTGTCAATGAGAGTGAAGCAGAAAGAGATGAAAATTCAAATTAGACTTTGTTGAGCAAAGAGTTGCAAAAGTGACTGATTTATTGTGTCTGTTGGAGCACAACATTGCTCTGTGCCAGACATCACCACAATTTGGCACAATGAGGCACAACGAGGCACAATGAAGCCATGGCAGAGACACAGACAGCCAGGCAGTGCATAGACACACCGGCACAGCACAGGCAGAGTGCCTGCAACCCAGTCCATGCACTTGTCACTGCCGTCTGCATAGCATTTCCTCTCATAATCTCAATTATTATGGTTATTATTGACATTTTATTCAAATAATAGCCAAAATTATTGTCTGCGGATTGAATGCAAAGCCGATGAAAATAATGTGATTCTTATCAAACATGAAGTAATGGTGACCTCAAATCTCGAGCCGAGAGTTGGCTCGCATTGGCTCTGCTCTGACAAACACCTGAATTAATTCATGTGAGCCCTTATAAACATAATTATTATGAACACAATAATGCACTTAATTTCCAATCCTTTATCAAAACTGTTGTTAAACACAATTAAATTATATCTGAGGCTAGAAATGACCAGAAATAAGTTGCAGGTCCACCGCATTTCAATGAATCGCACACTCAGTGCACTCAAGGCACTGATTAAGGCCTAGATTGAACATAATTTATAATATATTGAATTATTATTACTTCTGATTTCGTTTTTCTCAAACCAAACAAATATAAAAATACAATTCATGAATTCACGAAAAGGCGAATACAAATACGAATTATGAATGTTATGAATAGATGAAAATAATGGGTTTATGTGTTTGCTCTCAACAGAGATGGTCAAACTCGTGGGTAACCGACATTCAACTCATACCAAAGATACTGAGACTCATGAGTGTATGTTCAATGTGTTCAATATGTTCAATGTGTTCACATCGAGTCCAATGGATGTGGCACTCGATTGATCAATCGGTCTTGTTCAATATTGTTGAATCTTGTCCTGTTGACTGTTTGCACACACATACACACTATATGATTGACAGTGTCAGAGTGAGCAGCAAATATTGACATATCACTTGTGTTCTGCCCGTCCCTGCATTCAAATGATAAAAACTAATAATTAATATCAATAAAGCGTTCAACGCTTCCGAGGGTTTGACTCTTTTCTGAATTTAAACTTCGATATGAATATAAAACCCAATTATTATTCGATGGCTTCACTCGAATTGAAGGTCAATTCAGATTTTAATTCTAAATAAAGTTATTTAATTCGTTAATCATTTGCGAGACATTTATAGCTCTTTTGGCTCAAAGAGTGGTCAATACATCACAGCTCTATGCGGTCCTCCTCTCGCCGTTCGCCATATCCGTCGTATGGGTGGCGAACCCATTACTTATCTCGAATGGAAGACAGTGTTTGAATGCAAGACATGAATGTTTGGCGGGTCTCGGGTCGGGCCCACAGCCTAGTCTGTAGCACAATATAGTCTGTAGAACAGAGAGTGTAGAGTTAGACGCCCTGAGCGGATCCGAACCCATTCCAACTACTCCTCTCTTTAATTCTGTTTATTAATAATAATATGAATGATAATGTCGAGCAATTAGAATAATTGATTGGGTCTTCGGTCCAAATGGTCTGACGAGCGGCTGAGCAGTTGTCTGGCATATAATCGAAGAGATATCGCCATAAATTCACGAACGATAAGAACGAGATTAAAGTTCAGCTCAATATTAGATAACAATGAGAGGTCTGTTTCATATGCCTTCATATGGGTGTGCATTGAAGGCACCAATAATTGGGTGTAAAGTCAGAGCACTTACAACTTATGATAAGTTAATAGAAGCTAATATTTGACGTTAAACTGAGTGCTGAATATTGAGCCCAACATCACAACAGGCAAACACAGATTGAACCCAATTGAGGCGAACAGTACACACTGTGTATGACATTGGAACATTGCAAGTTGATTGGAACAGTGCTCGTCATTGAGCAACAGAGACCACCAGACCCTACTGAGTACATGAGAGCCTGAGAGCCGACAACAGACCGGTGAACACATCATTGAACAGCACTTCAGTCAGTCATTCATTCAGTGTGTATCACATTCTCACCACTCAGACTAGATTTTGTGCTAATTTCTAATTATTTAATTTGAAAATATCAATGTCTGCGGTTCAGTCATTTTTTTGATTTACCATTGACTTCATGGCTCAATGTTTCCGATAAATTAGTTTCAGACATGTTTTGAAGCGTAAATGAAAAATAAAATAAATTTATAATAAAAAAGAGAATTTATTCAACATTCTATCGGTGGCAAAAAATTAATTAACTTATAAGTGAATAGAAGCAGACAATTGACGAATATCTCATTCCTCAATCAATAATTCAGGTACTCTTGCAATGAGTTTAATATTTAAGGTCGCAAACGATTTATTATTATTGAATTAATAATTCTGAAAGAGCCTCAATCGCTATATGGCTAGGTCATCTGACTTCATCAAAACGATCCGACTTAACAAAGGATCGTAATTATTTTTAAAAATGAACTAAATTAATTAATGGAATGTTTAAATGATTTTTATATGCAAATAAAAATTAAAATGCCTCAATGTATATGCAACGTTGAGCTGACATTGGTGATTGCACCATTTTGGCATTGCATGATCGATTTGATAGCATTGGTTCGCATTCTTTTACCTGAAATTTAAATAATTAAACACTTTTTGCTTAACATTTGCTTCAATTCCTCACTTGTTTTGCATTTAATTTATCATTAAGTTTATTGTTTCGGTTTATCTAAGGCTCGAAAAATTCGAAGAACGCGTTAATGATTAGTAAATTAGTTTATATACAGTATTATTAAAATAGTTTTGTAATTAATTGTAAAATAAATTTCTCCCAACATATCGCAAAAAACATTAAAACTTAAAATGCAAAACAAGACTTTCATTCTGTGAATTCAATTTCGAAATTGATTTTTATTTTTGGTTAATTTTTGTTTTGATCCTTAATTTTCATTAGCAATTAATTGCTGATAAAACACCTTTTCATTTGTATTTCGCAAACGACCAAAAGAGTGATCAATAATAATATTCGAGTCACAGATTTATTGATTGCTATTATTGCCATATTTCTAATCCATTATTGCATTAATGCATTTTAGTTCAATCGTCTGCTCATCCGTTGGCTTCCAATTTAAGTTCCAATTCGTTGCTCTGTCTGTCTGTCTGTGTCTGTCTCTGTGTATGTCTCTATGAATGTGTGCGAAACCGCTTCAATCACTTCCAAGTTGGATTCGGTTTGAATCTGTTGGAAGTTCCAACAGATTCAAACCGATGTCTCGTTTTTTGTTATCAAAATTTTCTCATATTTTATAGATTTTTTGGTCTCATATTTGTTCCAAAACATTTAAGAAAAGTCAAATTAAAGGAAAAAACGGTTTAGAATGTTGGAAAAAACGAAAAGGTTACTTTATTGCAAAACATTGTATCACAATAGCAATGACAGGCAATAAAATTGAAATAAGAATAATATTAAAAACTTTTTTAAAAGGCTAATACAGTGTTGTATGAGTAGTCTGTGTTATGACTGTTGTCGGCGTCGATGTATTCCATGTTTCGGAGCGTCTCTTCTCATGTGAAGCGTTTTTATATTGACTAAAATGAAAAAGTTTTGCTCCAATCATATGAGCGAAACGCAAAACACAGACTTAACTGAAGCAGAAAAACAATTAAACCTTTGATTCTGTATATAAGAAGAAATTTGCGTTAAGTTTAAGACTCTTAAGAGTTAACTCTTTCTATGCGATCGTCACTGAATTCCAATTGAAAGGTGAAAAAAGTGCAAAATATCTGATACGGATTGACATTATTCTGAAATACACTAAACTCGAGGCAAAATAATTCTCATATTTTCGAAGTCAAGGTCAGAGTCAGCAGAGAATTAAATGCAACTCTTTCTCAACATTGAATACTACTCTGTTGTGAATGTTGTGAATTGTGAACTCAGGATTTGCTCAATTGGATTGGTTTGGATCGCATTGGACTCGATTGAGGCGAACACACAGTCACTACAGTCAATGCACGTAACAGTGGACTGACTGTACTCACTCTAAGGTCTGATGTAGAGAATTAGTCTCTTCTGAAGCATTCCAACCGAATATGTATGAAAAGATAATTTGCTTCTAATCTCATAACAATCTGAACGATAAGAAAAATAAAAGTCATATCTGATTGAATTTGCTTTTGGTATTGCTATTGCTTCCGACCACTACAGACTAGCCTAACAGACAGTAACAGACAATAACAGACTATAACACTGCCTAATAAAGCAAAACACAAGAGATGTCTGGGTAACAAATAATTGATAACATGTGAGCAAATAATTTGAATATGAGATTCAATTTTATGTTTAGTCTCTTTTATGGCTTCCATTGAGAGCCCAATCAGAGGCCAAATGAGAGACCGATGTAATTGAAAAATGCAGTTCTGCTCATAAATTCCTTTATCGAAGTTGTTTGAGATGTTTGGAGATGTGGCGCGAAAAGTGAGCACATCTGACGATGTGAGCCATCAGTGATGACTTACTGAAGAGAGCCCATAGAGGGGCGGATTGCAATGCAATGCAATGCAATGCAATGCAATGCCAGGCAAAGCACACACACATACACACACCGGACAAGTGGTGGCAATAGTGGCCAATAGTGCAATGCATTCACTATCGACAGGCAATCATGTGATTCGGTTGAGCACTTGATTGTAGTGCATCTCATTGAGACTCATGAGTTATATTGAGGTGCGTTCAGGTATATTGAGGTACATCTCAAACGTATGGTATGCCATACTATGCCATATACCTGTGTTGAGCCACACCTACGCCACTGCACATACAGTGCATATACATATTGCAGATATGAGCGTCAATCAGACCGACACTTGATTTCAATCGACTCGAGTCTCGGTCTCGAGTCATACAAAGCATTGGTATAATTGAATAGCATAGGCAAAGCACAGGCAAAGCACAGGCAAAGCACAGGCATAGCAATGGCATAGCATAGTGAACATATTTGCGACCTGAGTCGGCCGTCATTGGGCTGTGGCTGTGCGCCTGTGTGTCCGCCACTGCAGCCATTCTAGCGCTCACTCATATTTTCCTCTATTTATTATTCAACATCTGTTCAGAGCCTCTCCTCAGCAAACGCTCTGATTGGTTGCCGGCGTCTCTAAATGCTTGTATGTCACTACTAGTGAGAATTTGACACATCATACATATTGCAATGACAATTGCACCTAGGTACTCTTTAATTGGGACACTATTTCAATTTAGACATGTTCGTCTAGCCATACAAGGGCGATTGGTGGTGCAATAACATTCAAATATTGTCATTGTGAATTTATATTAATTTTTACATATTGAGACAGATCAAATTCTCCCAACCATCTGTCTCCAGCTGTTTCCCGCCCACCAGCTGACGGCCAGCCAACCATTCCTTAGACTAATCGGCTTTCGGTCACTGAGTGAGAGCCGGGAATGCGTTGGCGCCAATCGTTGTCAGCCTCTGAGCGCACACTTTGGCCCTTAGGATCGCATTTAATCGATTGTTAGGCACTGACAGACAGTGTGCAGAGTCTCTCCAGAGTAGCTGAGCTTGAGCTCAACACTGTTTTGCTAATTCTCAAATTGAGCATGCTAGTTGTAAACCATGACAATCTAGGTAATGTAGGCATGCATATCAAGCCACTATTAGTCTTGTTTCATAGCATTTAAAGCAATTCAAAGCATTTCTTTGCCGCTCATCGTTCGCCACATATGTCGATGAATGAGAAAATGAGATATCGATTGACCGAAAACGAGACCCTTTAGTCGCTTACTCTCAGCTGATGTACAGCTTATTCAGTGGGACTCGTTTTGTGTAGTGAGTGTCGAAACGGCGCCAAACAGGGCATCGGTTTAACTAATCAAATGGTCATTAATTTTACCTAACAATTAGTAAATTGTGTATTGATATGATGCCTACACTCAGGAGAGTGTTATGAACTAGAATTGGTGGCCAGAATAGGCGAGAAGAGTGTGTAACATCGCTATTGTGACTTTAGTGCATGGTTTCAACGCGCTGTAAGTGGTTTGGCGGCACTCAAATGGTTGGTTGTGTCGGTTGTGGCGCTCAGTTGTATTGGGTTTGCGTAGAAAGAGTGCGCCATTTATCGAGTGCTCGCCACTGAAGACAAACACAATATTTGTGCGAAAAACTGCTGTTTTCCATGTTTTCATGCATTGGTTCCGATTGTGACTGTTTGTTGTGATCGACTCAACTAACGTACTTTACTAGTGACCAACAACACCGATAGTGACCACCAGTGCGTTCCGATGGTCAACATGACGACAATTGGTCGCAACGATCCGATATCCAAGTGAGTACTGACACAGAGAGACACAGAGACACCACACACACCACCATCAGATCACATAACGCTACCATCGCTCTCCTCTCCTGTGCAAGCGTTTGGCGCCAGTGCTCACACACCACACCACCAATACATTGCAATTTGCCAATACATTTACCATACACTGACAATGCAGTGACAATGATCAAGATAGATAGGTTCACTCTATGCTCACTTCACCTTACCTAGCACACTACCACACATACACACCTCCCTTATTGCTCCTATTAATCGTTATCACACACTTATGGACAGCTCTTTAAATATTTATTTACACAATTTAAAGCCCCGAACCAGCAGTTAGTGAATTGAAATATGTTCTATCAATTATGAATTATGGACTATAAACACCGATTCGGATCTTAATCTGTATGGCTGTATGACTGATGTAGTGATAGGTAGCGATGGCCGATATATCTATAGACCGGTGTTTGTCAGCGACTGCACCCTTTCCGCCGCTCTCGTCAATCGATGCCATATCGGCATTGGTGTCGGCTGTCAGGAGGAAAGTGTCACTTAGTTGTTTGTGTCATCTGATGCTGGCACTGGCACTAACACTGGCACTGGCACTGCCTCCCTACCCAGTTATCATGCTAATACGATTCGCTAATAAACTAATCACTAGAGAGTGATATAGAGATAGCGATGGGATTTCCATAAGTAATTGTGTGACCGCAGACGAGATAATTATTGTGACATATCTATGCACTGCACTCTCATAATTGACAATTAGCGCGATTAGCATTCACTCTATTGAAATGCAAATAACAGTTGAGTCGGGATTCGACTGTAACTCTAACTATAATAATGATTAATCTATTGAATATAAAGTGCAGTAAACGCTAACATTAGTACTGAAGCACTCACTCACAACATTGACAACTGTCTTAACCTATTGTTCTAACTCTCATTGCAGCCGAATGTCTGTCCGACCGGTCAGTCCGAAGAGCCAATTAGAACAGGAGAAGAGGATCCGGAGAGAGATCGCCAACTCTAATGAAAGACGACGAATGCAGAGCATTAACGCCGGCTTCCAGTCGTTGCGGACTCTTCTACCACATCACGACGGCGAGAAACTGAGCAAGGTCAGTTCCGTGCACCTTGTTATCAACTATAGTCAGCTGATCAACAACCAATACCTAGCGCTCACCTTACCTCTGCTTGTAAAAATAGTTTTCAGTGTATAGCAGTATAGACTGAAGGAGGGAAATGAGAGAGTGGAGCAGTTTGCAGCTGAGCCTTCCACTGGCTGTGACTGTGAGCAAGGTGCTTTGCCATGAGAGAGCACCGGCACAGCAGTTGAGCCTAGCATGCGTTCAATGCATTGAATTCATTGAATGCGGTGGTGAGGCACTTGACAGCGCTCGGCACAGGCACTGCACTGATCTCCAGTCTCTGTCCCGTCTAACTTGTTGGACGGGTGCAAATCGCGCTAGGATTGGATCCGATTGGCCTCACAATCAATAAAATTTGATTTGCCACTCGTTCTGACCCCTTATGACCCGATGTCAGCCCAGATGTCGAAATTTTATTTTTATTTTCTTTGGAATTTAACGCCAAATATTTGTCGCTCACTCGAAACTGAGGCTAACATTGAAAGCATTTTAAGCCAATTAATTAGAGAAACGGCTTCTAATTAATGTTTGGTTATCTGTCCATTAATAGGCGGCTATACTACAACACACCGCAGATTATATATACCAATTAGAACAAGAAAAGACCCGACTATTAGCTCAAAATTGTCAGTTGAAACGACTGGTCAACAGTCAGATGGGACCCGAAAGCGATGTCTCCAGTGATAACTCACCGCTTCATAAGAGAATCAAATTAGAAAAGTCTGCAAACGGTGTCGACTCTTGCGAATCATCCGACGAAGTCTTCTGTCGCAGTCCTAAGTCAAGCACTGGGCCAGTGGTGGAGGCGGGCGAAGCGTCCAGCGATGAGCTCAGGAGGGAAATGGTCGAACTCAGGCTTCAGTTAGACAGGGAAAGGCGTCTACGGATGAGTTTGGAGGACCAGACCCGAGTCCTCGAGACTCAGTTATACCCGGAAAAGATTCGGGAGATCGCCCAAAACGTTCAGTACCAGTTCCAATCAATTGTAAGATTACACAATGACACCCCTATTGCTCACATTGATCTAATTGTCATCTCATTGTACAGAAGGTGAACGACCTGTCGAGCAGTTCTCATGAGTTGACAGAATCGGATTTGGGATCCGACGAAGTCATCGGCGAAACAGTCGAGATTGAGACCAACAGTTGTCCGGCCAGTCCGCTGACATCCTCCACGAGCAAAGTGTTCACAGCTCCGGTCAACACTTCGACAACTGTGACATCAGAAGCGATGGGTGGTTCGCTTGACGCTCAGCCGCAAGACCTGTCGGCCAAGACGACAACCTCATCCCCCAAGAAGCCTAAAAATGGTGCTCAACCGGCGGCCATTGCTCTGCCCATCGATGTGCCGTTCATCGCAAATGACACAGTGGACAGTGGCGTCACGCTCGAGATCATCGAATCGGGAACCGGCTCTTATGGCAGCACTTCCAGGCAAAACTTGGACACAATTGTCGAAGCGATCAGACACCTAGAAGGCGACCACCTCTTCAGAGACGACGACAGCGCTTCAGTTGTGGTCAAGCAAGAACTGGAGGAGAAGGCGTCGACGAACGCCGCCCTTTCACCTGCGCTCAGGACAGTATTGACGATGAGTCCGGAGCAGTTCGGCGCCATTCGACATCAGGTGATCCAACTGCAGAGACCCAACGTGATTGTGGCCAATCATGCCTAACCGGTCACTGACCCGACGGCTCGTGGCCTATGGTTTCGTCGTAATAGTAAGAGTTGTGAAACCCATACGATATTTAGGGCACATATCGGGCCCGCAATACAATAAATAGTGGCGTTTGTCTATACATACATATTATTACACATTAATCGTATCGTCGAAACCATTAATCACTTATAGCTTTAATCCAAACAATTGGTGTGTTTTGTAACACTTTGTTGTATTGACTGTAAATTATTTTATAAGGAATTATTCTTCACTATTGAGACCATCTCTCTCTATCTCATTGAGCGAATGAGCCAATAAGCCGGGTTAAATTCCATTCAATATATTAATATTATACATATAGCTATCATTTCATTCATTCATCTCATTCACTCACTCTCACCACTCATAACCATTATTATTATATTATTATCATTTCATTAAATTTGTTTTCAGACAGTTTTCTCTCGGTTGAGGCGAAAACTTTAAAAAGCGATAATTTACTGACAAAACCGAAAGTTTAGTTCCAAAAGAATTGAATTGAAGTAATGGTTCCTTTGCATTGAATTTCATGATTTCATTTTAACATTACATTAATTTTATGTATTATATAATTATATCCATAATTGAAAAGAGCGAACAGTTTAGTTGACTTTGGATTTCGATTAATCGAATACCAAGATCAGACGAGACATTATATCTTGTAATATATACTTTAATAAAATGCATTTTCCATTATAACTCAAGCGTTTAATTATTACTAAATATTTTCCAATATTGTAACCGAATAGCCAGGAATAGGCAATGGGATTGCTAGGGGTTAGGCATCAGATACACGAGTAGAAACAGGAGTAAAACAAACCATTACTGTTAATCTCCAATAGCGTGAAGTAGGTTCGAATTGGCATTTAGTTAGCCTTATATTTTCAAGTAAAAATATTCCATGATGCAATTATAAATTGTTAATTTAATGATCAAATGAACTAAATTAGAGCACTTATTTGAATCAAATCTGACGATATTTATTACAAGGTGAAGCCGTGGCCAGTCACCACTTGAGCCACTGAGTGTAGAATGATGAATTTCGAAATATTTCCAAAGGGTTGGGATTGAAGGTAGTCTTATGGAATGCATAAAAGTAGGCTAAAAATTTAAATAGAGAAAATAAGCTTGATAAAACTAAACTAAGCTAGATTATTGTTTTTAAAACCACGATTAATTCACTATGTTGAACTTTTCACGCTATTGGTGGTTCACATTATTGGAGATTATCTATATAACGTTAACATTGGATGCAAACGATACATACATTTCTGTTCAACAGATTCTTAATTGAACAGATAAAGCAGATCCAGATTGAAAATTGCAATATTTGTCAATTGAAATGCTGTGAACCGATAGCAACTGCATTGCAACCCGATTGGTATGGTTTGCCAGTTGCCGATCGGGAAGCATTGAACAGTTGATGTTAGTCAAGCTCAACGCTTGATGATCATTGATCGCCTATAATGTAATTCAATACTAATGTATGGGTGAATTGAAATTCTCTTATTAATAATTGAATTTCGATAAATAATAAGAATAATTATTGACTAATATTAAGACTTGTTATTACTTATCATTGTATATAAACATGAAAATTTAAATATTTGTATCATTTACTGTCACTAAATGTTAGCCATTAATGATTAACTATTATTAATTATTATTATTATAATTACAATTATTAATCATTCAAAAAATTTACTGATATGTAGTTTGCAATGAATGATGAGTTGTTTTCCTCTTGTTTTCCTATTTTAATAATTTACATATTCTATGTCTGATTCAGAATTTGAAGAATTTTAATGAAAAGTTTTGTCTGTTTTATGACTTATTGTCACTTATTGTCTGCCTCTGTCTAAATGGTGACCTATAAACAGATGGGATAATAACGATAATAACGGTTCAATTGTTTTACTCACTTATCACCTATTATTGTCTCAATCACTCTATTCGTTGGTTTTTGTTAACTGAATTGAGCCGACATTCAATCATTCAGTGCAGAAATCTATAGAAACATATCTTTAATATCAATCTTTAATGTGATTTCGATTGTGTGTTCAAAACCGACTCTTTTTCTAAATATATTGATAAATATATATATTATAATAATTGGTTTAATTTGTATTACAACAAAACGATTATTATTTTATAGTTTTGATGTGATTTCTAACTAATTGTCTATTAATTAGTTTACTTTACGCCCGATTTGAATGTCAATTGAGTCGAGTGTCAAATGATGTCTCAAATTAAATGCTATTAGGAATCAAAGTGTTGTCTCGTTATGCAAACCTTTAACTCCGATAGCAAT
>JAQGCD010000209.1:0-12167 GCA_034698965.1 Zygoribatula sp. | reverse complement strand
AGTCTTTTACCGATGTTTTCTTTTATAATCATTTTTCCACGATGAATTTCAATGTGTTCATTTTTTGCAGTCCTAGGCTAACATTAAAGCTATAATGGTGAATTCGCTCTATAGATCTTATTTTGCATGGGCTCGTTTGCCGATTTCGTGCTCAAAGGGAGGTAAATTGAAAGCTATCCCGCTGTTGATCATCACTGGTGTTAATAATTATCTGACTGTTATTCACATTTGCATAATATCCGGTTATTGTCGCAGAAGAGTCGCTCATAACTCATAACTCTGTGTCTGCTCCGACTCGTGCGCTCACATCCATTCACTTTATGGCATAATTGTGCTGATAATGTGTTACCTGTGATGATGTGATGGCTGAGAACAGGATTCGGTGAGCCATCAAATGCATCCGAACGAGAGGCCAATTGCTCTCAGGCGACACATCCATAGCAACTGATCAGTGGATGCGCCCAACAGTTCCCTAATGTTGGCCACAGTTGCCAAACAAATGTCATTCCTCTCACTTTGTTGTACTCTTTCCCTCTCATCGCTCAAAAGTGAGACAACTATTTCACTTCAAAGACTTTATAACAACTTTCTGTAAACATTTAGTCAAGTAATGAATTTTTTCAGTCAAGTCTGACACAAATTCTGTCGATTCTGTCGACAAATTATCGATCAGTCGATTGCATGTCTGACTTATGTCACAAATCCTGTCATCGACTCCGAACGCAAACAATCGGTTATTAATTCGCATTCATTTCTCATATTAGTCCGAACCAGACGACAACAGTCGGACACTAATTGAATTTGATTTCGTAACCAATGCCAACATTAAGAAAGACTCTATTGAATTGTCAATAAGAAAAAATCTCGGAACCAGAACCAGAACACCAAGATCTCGAAACTTGTTAAAATAAATATTCTCTAATGTAGTCGATTAAAATTTAATCTACTAAACAATTTGTTCTGAAATGTTTAAAATTCTCATTACATTTAAATTATTTATTTTATTATTTTATAGATTTTAAAAATTAATTTTTGAAAATTTCATAGTGGACTCAAGCGAACGACTTGTGTTGGCGGACCTACATGTATACTTTTACATGACTGCAATTCATGTATGGTTTATCAATTATTCTAACCATGCAATCAATTTTATATTTCAACCACTAAACTCTTCCCCAGAGTTTCTTTAAATAAAATATTAATATCAACATGAAATGTCAAACACCCGCTTAAAATAGAATATTAAATCTAGTATGCTTGAGAAACTTTTGAAAGAGATGAAGTCATTAATGGCAAAAGAGCCTTACTACTTATGTTGATGGACTGGTGAATTACGACTTGCAGATCAATTATGTTAATCATTAGTCCATTAAAAGTGAGCCCAAATCCACTCAACTCATTGCGCAACCATTGCCAACAGATGTGCGATTCAGTGTCCATGGTAACATGCACATTTAAATTGAATTAATTCTGTGGCCGAACATTATTGAAATTGTAATAAAATATCCATCAAATGAATGTAAGAGTTGGCTTAGGATAGCTCTCCAAGGATTTGACTTACAATTTAGTTGCCGGGATAGAGGATTTGGGCTTTGAGTTAGATTATGTTTCGAAACCATATTCCGTTTGTCTCTACAAGCCTTGCAATTGTTGATAGAGTGACCAAATGGCAGGATGAGCTCGGAATATCTGTTTAAACCACGCTTAATTATTACCTGGATTTATTAGATTTGAATGCATTTCTCTGTGAAATTTTATCATTTTACACAGATCATTAACACTTCACAAAAAGAAGTTTTGAAGTCTGAAATACACTTTTTTACAATTTCTTATTAACGTCTTTGAAATATGAACTTCAAAACCTGAAGGGAAAAACCAAAGAATTCTTGTGATAAATGGGTTGAGAATTCTTATGGTTTTTTAAACATCAATAAAAGCTGTTCACTCTACTTGTATTTGTTGATTTCACAACACTAAAGAATCATGTATTGGCAATTTAATGTAATGGAAATTGTTGGATCAAAAGCATAGAATCCAACAACATTACACATTGAAGTGATCCCATCTGACTTCTTGGTAACCTCCAGTCGGCCATTGCTCAACCATTCTGTCTCTCTTTCTTAGCACTTAATGTTTTGTTCAGACTCTTGAGAAATGTTTACATAAAGTCATTCATAGTTGCGATCGATTTGCTATTCATTTATCTCACAATCGCTTCTCTTTTGTATATCATTGCCCCGAGAGTTGGCTCCGAAGACAGACTCCTATTAATAGACGGTGTCATCGAATGATTTATTGTTATTGGCTTTACTGAGAAAATATTTCTGAACTAATATTACATTTTGCGAACGAATAATATTTTTGACGATTGTCATAACGTTATAGCAAATAACTGTGTTCTGCAGTCTTCTGGCGATCGTCACAGCCTTACAGCCCTAATAACCCTTTGCCGTAAACTTCCTCTTCGTTTGCCGTAATGTTTATGCATGAGTGCCAGCCGTCACAACTAACCTTGGCACTTTAGCATCAATATAAACAACTAACTTGCCAACATTTTAAAACTATAATCTGATTTATAAGTCTGATTCAAATCTTGACTCAAATTGACCAAAATAGCCAACAATTGACTCAATCATCACTCGCTTTGTTCACTGATCTGCAAATGAATTCGTTGGAGGAATGCTCTTAAGTGGAGAACACTTACGATCGCAATCAAAATAAAGCGATTAAGTGTTTCGGAATATTATTAAAGACTGGCTTTTGTCTCCTCTTCGAAGACAAGGTCACGGATTCACATCTTATGAAAGTGCTCGAAGACAACCCTTCAATGACATAGACGTTCTAGTTTAAAGAAAAATACAATAATTAAATGCATTATCAATGAGAACGATGTTATCGCGGCTTAAATTATGGCTTAATTTTTTTAAACATATTTTGTAAATAACATTCGAAAAAATACCACAAAAGTATTTTTAGATCTATGTATTTGAAAGTAATTTTGGTCTAAAATTGGTTGTTTATTAACTCATTGAAGTAATTTTCGAGCACATTAGCGATAACTTTAACGAAAATTGGATTCAAAGTCAATTACACCTCTTTTGGAACAAATCTTCCACAACTATTCAGACATAGAATTAAATCGGATAATAATGATTAAGCTATCATTGAAAGCGTCAATGAAAGCATTGATTGGCTTTAATTATAATGGATTGTCGCTAACTCTGACATTGAATTCATCAATGAACAAGTTTATCTGTCCAAGTTGTTCGCTAAATATAGATGCATAGCTTTTTTAAGTTTCTAATTATAAAAAAAAAGGTAATTTTAAAACTACCTATTTGATAAAAATAGTTTAAACTCATACCTAGCAAATTGAAATATATACTTCAAATAAATATTTCAAATTCAACATTAAAAGTAAGACTTATAGATTTGTATAATTGAGAGAAACAATTTTAAAAAGGGATTATTTCAATAAAAAATTAGTCGCTTTAATGCCATTTTGAAAATGATGGTTCAATTGGCAACAGAATCGAAACGAATCAATGTCTCGAACAACTATGCTTCGGCTAATTAGATGGAATGCTTGGCTTCTGTTTACAAACCGAATGGATTTCCCCGGTTATCAAAATATAATTCACCTGCAAAACAATCGATGGTGACAAACAGAGAAAAAGTGATCTTGAACACCTGAGCCAAGAAGCACCTGTTTAGGCGCACAGCAGGTGAGTCTGTTCTTTAATCTGCTCTCTATATTTAGAGAAACGATACTTATTTTTATCTTGACATGGCTTTTTGACACTGACTGTACAGCACAGACCAACTGATATTGGTTTCTATCGGACCGATAAGTCAATAGTCCAGATAAGTCAAATTCAGAATCTGAAGAATTTTCTTTACTTAGTTTCAGAATTTAAGAATTGATTGATCAGAAAAAGTGGGAATTCCTAGAAATTCTTTAACTTTACTTTTTTATTAAAATTTTGCACTGCTTTGACTTTAATCCTGATATCTATTCATTAATCGAAAACTTTAAATAGCATTGAAGAAAAATAAATTCTTAACTATTGGAACAAAATCTGTAATTAGCTGTGCCAATTTAGCAAATAAAATAAGCTGGTCAACGAGCCAATTTAGCATCAATATAATTTTTTATTTGTCCATGTGGTCTGATTGGAAAACTGTTGGGAATTTCGAAGACCTAATTAATTATAAATCAATCAATATTCTGGATTCACACTCGCTTTTTATAGGAAATTACACTTTCAGTAGTCTTCAGACACAACACACTTAATACCGCATTTCATATAATATGAAGGTCGAACTGGTTTCCACTTATAGCCTTCTCAGAATCCGATTGCCAGGTAATACACTGAATTATGATCATATATCAATTATGTTTTGTATTAATAAAAAGGCTGTGAGTCATCATCAAAGCCGATGTCTACCGAATGACCCGATCACTGGAACGACCTTCACATTAATCTTTCATAATGAGGCCAACGGTCAGAAAGAGAGAGTGAAACTTGGTTTTTCCCTTTCCAAGTGACCTAACCTTGCCGTCATCCCTACTATCCCACTGTCTGTACACCAGTGTTCCACATCAGTCCTCTCTATCGACCCAATCATTTAACATCTAATCGATTATCAGCTTAATTGGAAGAGCCTTTCAATAACTTCCGCTAATTGGGAAATTCCGACAACTTTTAAGATAGACTACTGTCTTATATAATGACAATTATATCAATGTGTGTATCGCTAGACTGAGCCGAGAAGATAAGAGGAGAGCTTTGACTTCTAGTGAAAAAGTAAAATGATTTCAGAGAAATAAAAGTTTGGTTCAGTATTTTGATCGCTAATAATAGATAACAACAGTCTTAGTATTATTGTTGGACTCGACGTAAATTCCCATCTCTTTCGTGACGTAACAACTGCTCCCATCAATCACTTACCTGTGCTCTCAGACGAGCGCTAAACACAAGTCTCAAATCGATACAGACATTTGATACTTTTGACTCAAGAGATTTACAATGAAAACAATTGATGGATCGGACACTTGTGGTCATCACTTAAGTGTCAATACAATGAATTCAGTGAGGATTGAAAGCAACAATTGTTATATGACTTCGAATGCGGAACATAAAGGCTTTGTTTGGCCTTAACTTAACCTTAAAATTCTGAAAAGCACTCTCCAGTGAAGAAAGTGTATCGAAGGGCTATCCTTAGTATAGGGACTGACACTCAGACCAGTTCTGCTCTGAGCGACAACTCTTGGGGAAAATACTTAATTTTTTCTACTCGTTATATAACTGTTGGGAAACCGGTTTTGGCTAAAAATTTTGAATTTCACTTTCGCTCGTTTTGTGGAATTTTGGAGTGAAGTTGGAGAGCGGGAGAGAGAGTGAGGCAGTTGTGGCGAATGGATGGCAAAGTTGTTGGGATGACATTTGCACTCTCGACTCGAACTGGCTCGCCCAGGTCGAGCACCCGTTGCTTACTTACCTGGCCAGATCCTCCAACTTGAAATTTATCTTGCTCAGTATCTGGAATCTGGTTTTCTGGTTCGCTAGCTCTCACTCCTAGTGCTCTTCCAGCAGCCGTTCCAATGCTTGGGATACCAGTTGTGGAGCGCCTTAGGTTGCGCTCCTCCTCTCGTGGTGTGCTCTGACGTCGCGCGCGTGACGTGCGCTCGGGATATACGCCTAAACCAAGCAATGAAATCAATGAATTAGAATTATACTAACTTTTAATGTTCTAATGTTCTAATATAAAACCGATCTCTTTGAGAGACATCAAATCAAATCGATACTGAACTTCATAACGATTAGGAATATGCACATCACATCACCCAACATTGACCAGAGTGACTTCAAGTACAAAAGTGTCAAGTTCATTGCCAGTCTGCCAAATCTACAATACATTTATCGACAACAATTGACCTGAACAAGGACAAAAAAGTAAGTCAACATTTTTTGGACATCATTTTTGGCAAATTCTCTACTTATAAACAGTGTAACACTTGAAAAGGTTTGGGTATTTCTTTTATAACTATCTATCAACTTTCTAAAACTACTTAAAACTAATTAGCAAGATAATTTTCATAAATTAAAATTAAAGTTTTATTTTAATTTTCCCTGAATTAGATAGTTTATAATTTTTTTGAGCCTATTTAAAAGTTGCCAAAACTAGCATTTGATATGAGGGGTCATTACTTTGGCTCAATATGTAACGGCATATGTGATGTGAACGAGTGTTGCATTGTGTGAGGCAATAGTGTCTCTATTGAGGCTCTATTGAGGTCCGACCGACAGCATTGATGTCTTTTACGGACGCCTCCATAGTCTGTCCAATACAATAGCGTTGAGTTGTTGTGTGTGTTCAGTGTGTCTGACAGTGTCTGCCAGTGATCGCAATACTACGCAATGCTCTAACAATTGCATCACTCAAGTGGACATCAAATCACAGAGCAGTCAATAGTCAGTCATTGTCTGGCATTTAATTGATTGAAGTGTTGATTGTTGTTGTGATTTAGCCATAGATAGGTATCGTTCACTGCATTGGTCTCTTCAAGACTCTCGTCTCACATCTGACCCGTGAGTATGACTGCTATGACTGCTGTGCAGTGTGTCTGTTATGCCATCACTTGTTCCAAGAAATGCACTTTTTGTCCATTTTCTTGACATCACTTCTCTCAATATGTAATACCACTGACGAGGAGTGCATTAGTCGATCACGTGATCACTCAAATTGTGATTTGTGTTTACATTTAATTTCATTTTCATTATTCTCAATAATTAATACACACTTTTCAGACACTGTTTTCATTTCCCAAAAGTCTCGTAATGTTAATGAAATTCAACAAAAACTTAATTAATTATTAATCACTAACTTTTGTTTATACTTTTGATTTCACAGACTTTTCTGAATCACAATATTTAATGGTTTGTTATTTGACGCAAAACTCAAGATTTGTTTTCATTGGCAAAAGTGTTGAAGACTTGTAATTATGCGGAGAATTAATTTATAATTTACATTCACGTGAATAATATTGACGACCGAAGAGATATTGACTAATAGTCTGTGAAATTGTCGTTAAATGAGAAGACATTAGAGATCATAAACACTAATAAAGCAAAACCAATGGATTCGTTCATCCAATCCAAAGTGCAATCCAACAACTCTTCGGCCGCGAACAACGGCCAGCCATACGTCAGAATCGTTGAACAGCCGGCAAAATGTGCCCTCAGGTTCCGATACGAGTGCGAGGGAAGGAGTGCCGGATCTATTCCTGGGTCAAAGGCCACGGCAGACAACAAGACTTATCCCACTATTCAGGTATGCGACCAATCATTTGTTTACTTTTCTGTTTTTTATTAGGAAATTCTAGACATTCGTGTTACTCTTTGACCTTTGAAAATATTTCAAGGAATAAATCACAAACCTGGTTGATCTTAAGAAAATATCAATGATAAAAAACCAATTCTTACCCTTCTTAAACTAATTTCGTGTCTAAAGGAACTTACTGTCAGGTCAAAGGCTAACATCGATTAATTAATTGTTCATTTTTTTAAAGGAACAATTTTAGGTCAATTTTAACGAGCTAATTTTTTTTATCAAGGTGCTCTCAAAGAAATATTGTTCTTATTTGTATTGAAATGAAATGATCGCCTTATTTGATGCACTTTATTATTATTGTCACGAAAAGTATTTAACTCTGGTATTGAAATGTCCAAAATTCTAATTTGATTTGGTCTACGACAGGTCTGCAACTACAGAGGAGCGGCAGTGGTAGTGGTGTCGTGTGTCACTCGTGATCAGCCCTATCGACCCCATCCGCATAACCTGGTGGGCAAAGAGGGCTGCAAGAAGGGCGTGTGCACAATGGTGATCAACAACCAGGACATGATCTGTTCGTTCACATCGCTGGGCATTCAGTGCGTCAAACGAAAGGACATCGAAGACAGCCTTAAACTTCGGGAGTCTATAAAAGTCGATCCCTTCAGAAGTAATATAATTTATATTCAAATTTTAATTATTTTTAGTCAAGTTTTCTATTAATTTGCACAAAAACTTCTTTAATTTTTGCTTCTTCTGTCACTTTTTCATTGTTATACACTTTTAGCTCATTATTTTGTTTTTATTTTTAACTTTTCACACGATTTTCTCTTTGAATATCATTGGAATATTCATTTGAATTGCAAATTGATTTATGGCTTTATTGTCTTAAAAAATCTTATTTTTCTTTTTGCGGTTAATTTGATTTAATTATCGCCACTTTTTGCGCCAAAAAAATTGCAATTAATACTTTATTGTGTTTCAACTGCTAATTAAGGGATTAATTATTGGGTCAATGGTTAGATCACAAGATTAATCAGTATCACAAGATTATCCTAGGTTTTGCTTTCATCGGCTCATTCTTTCGGAGACTTTATAAACACTTTTTCATTCACTTCAACACTATTTCAGTGATATCAGTCATTCATTTATAATTCTGTTCTCATCGACAGCCGGTTTCAGCCATAAAAGCCAATCTTCAAGTATTGATCTGAATGTGGTTCGACTGTGTTTCCAAGTGTTCATCGAAGGTCCTGAAAAAGACAAATTCACAGTTCATTTGCCTCCAGTCGTTTCCGATCCAATTTACGACAAAAGTAAGGAAAACAATATTCCTTTTTCCTTCGTTCAGAAATTAATGTCTTATTCCTTGAATGATGTTTAGAGGCGATGACCGAACTAATAGTGACCAAACTGTCGCACTGTTCTGCGCCCTGTAATGGCGGCAAAGAGATCATACTTCTGTGCGATCGGGTCACCAAAGACGACGTTCAGGTCCGCTTCTTTGAGGAGAGGAATGGTCAGGTGCAATGGGAAGCTTATGCGGACTTCGGTCCGGGAGATGTCCACAAACAAGTTGCCATTTGTTTCCGAACACCTCGCTATTACAACGAGAACATCCATCAACCGGTTTCAGTGCAGCTTCAACTTAGACGTCCGTCCGACGGATGTCTTTCAGAAGCTCGTGGCTTTCAAATGTTGCCAAAAGAGATCGATCCGGACGGGTTGGCCCGCAAGAGGCAGAAGATAGAGGAGGGCTGTCTCGAGAGGTTCCTCAGAGAGAACGCTCTGTTAGCTGTGAGTACTGGTGTCAACGCCTCCGGCAGCTCAGGTATCGCAGGACAAGCTTTTGTTAGTCCGGTATCACCCAAACGACCCGAAGTGATTCACGTCCCCCGTATGGCCACCGCCATTAAAGTACGGCTTATTTTGTTTTGTTTGCTCTTCACTTATCTTTGGGAATCGGAATCCTTTTCTTTTTACTACTGTCATCTCATAATTGTTGACTATTCTTCAATTTCTCGACTAACTCTAGCGTTGACTGCAATACCGACTCTAACCACGAGATCTATTTAATCTGCAATTACTTCACTCAATACCCAACTATTCTAACACTCTTCTGATTGTATCAACAGATGGAACCGATGGTCGACAGTCAGCAGCTGGTGGTCACCTCGTCTGCTGCCACGGCCTCATGGCAACAGTCGCCGACCCATTTCATGCCATTATCACCCGCTCAACAAATCCGACCTCAAATGGATGTCTTGCAAGACTACAGACAGTCCTCCCCTATGAGTCAGGGCTCACCACAACCCGAATTCCTTATGCCGAGCGTACCCAAGTCGCCCACTCTTACGACTCTGCTTCCAGTTGTAGGGAACGGCCACTCGATAGCGATGGACACCAACTCCGGTGTTGTATACAGTACACAAAATAACGACAGTATTAATCAAAATAATCAAATGAACGCCAATGTACTTAACATTAACAATAACGACACTTCGGCTGATGAAGTGATGGAAAAGTTTGATTCATTGGGTCTGGACATTGAATCGAGTGAACTCTTGGGCGACATTAACCTCAACTCAGAGTCAATGATAGCAGCGCTGATGAACTCTTCGTCTTCTATCGGGTCTCGAGATCTGCTAAACTCCAGAGACAACATTCTAGTGTCGAGTAGTTTGCAAACGCCTGACATACAGACCAGTGGTGGACCTGAAGATCATTCACGTAATCTAATGGTCAATCAACAGAATATGGTTAGACTTCAGAAACAATTGATTCAATTGGAGTCCAACAACAATAACAACAACATTCTCATCAACAACAGTAATGACAAGATAAACAACAATTGAGATCTGATCGACGAACTGACTTGAACGAACTGTGCTAGCTGATCTTACTTAATCATATATTAGCGACAAAATCGTGTTTTAGACATTTACGACATCAGTTTATTTACAAAACACAAGATTTGCATTAATACTCATTTAGTTTTTTCATAATTTTATTTTTCGCATTTCATTTATAGCATTTATAATTAAATCTCATATTTTTGATAAGAAAAATAGTATTATTTTTTGAGTTAAAACTTCGTTTTATATAACATTAAACTTGACATACATTCCAGACATTGAAAGCATATATTTTATAGTTTGAAACGAATTCAATATCTAATCCTTATTTATATAAGTTTTGGGGTTTTAAATAGTTATTTATTCCATTCCATAGACCTCTCTATTCCTTCTGTTTTGACATTTTATTCAATTTTAACTGACATTCCGTGCGATAAGTAATTAACGGACTTCTAATCGATTTCATCGAAAATGAGTCTATTTTTGTCAAATTATTACGAAAATGTTTATCATTTCATTGCAATAATTGTCAATTCATTCCATTTATTGACCGAAATCTCATGAATTAAATAATTTTACTTAAAAGTGTGGTAAATATTGTGTAATAAATTCTAAATAAAACTAATCAATTGTTATGTCACTCATCTTATTAAAAGCCATTTGTTTTTGTTTGAATTTATTAAAATTATCGTTTAAACTATTTTTAAATTACTTATTAATCAAATTATCATTTATTTAAAATAAGTTATTTAATTTTGAATTAGTTAATAGTTACGGTTAAAATGTTTCAAACACAAAATTAGCCGTTTCTAATAATGGATCTTTTAAAATTAGCGATCCATGACTAAAACTTCGAAAAACATTTGGCCGATCGTGAACATGCTATCAGAACCATATGGGCCATAGGCTTCATTGTAACAATAGAATTTAGGCCCAAGATTAACTGTTAAAACTTGATTCGAAGCAATTGATAGTTTGGTGGTCAATATACTTATCAGATGATTGGCAAAATGTTGATAACAATTACGAAGTTGGTTCGAATCTTCACAATTGACAACAGTATTGAAATTATTTCTTAATTCATTGACCACAGTCTGTGTTGCAATATCATAAGCCGTATTGTTAGTTAACACGAGTTGGACGGGCTCTGGTTTGGATGCTTCTTCTATTAATTCTCTGAAAGATTTCTGTGAAAAATGAAAATAATTTTGTTAGAACTAGACAAGCAACTTTTGTACTACAAAAATTACCATTTTAGTATCGTTGCATTTGCATTCAACTTTGTCCAGATGTAATTTGCCAAGGCTTAATTCATTGTCATGATATTTCATCAATATAGTCGAATTCACTTCCATATTTGCGGTAAGTTTAATCTTAGACAAGTCATCCCCCATCTGACTCAACCAATACTGACCATACTTGTTGTTCATTTGCGCGACCAATTCATCATTGATTAATTCAAAGTCATTCTTCTTTTTTAGTAAGTCAACAGTAGTGTCGAAGACGTATTTTTCCATATCCAAGTCCATCTTGGATTCCAACACTTCCAAAGTTTCGTCATATTTGGCTATGACTGCAGCCAAGAGAAGCGAACAAAAGACTAGTTTAACAATTGATTTCATCTTTCCAATTGAGAATAACAAATATCCTGTTGATATTTATTTATATACCCTACCAAATAAGCTTTATCGTTAAAAAACTTATAAAATATCTCATTTTATATATAATCACTTAAACTCAAATTCTCTATTTTGAAGTGTTTTTCCATAGAATATCGATAAACTAATCAATTTGTAATAGTAGGGGGTATCAAAATATTTCTTATGCACCAAGATGTATTTCATTGAATTTCATCATCATTGTCATATAATTGTTGATAACCTTTAGTAAAATAACTCTATTTGTCCATTAAATGAAATTTCATATTATTTCGAAATTATTAATTGAAATAGTTATATTTTTATGTGACGATTGTAT
>JAQGCD010000208.1:0-12175 GCA_034698965.1 Zygoribatula sp. | reverse complement strand
AATTATTATTATTAAATTAAAAGTTCTTTTACATCGGGTTTTAAAAAAATTAGAAATCGTTTCTTAAAATAATTTTGACTTTAATTAAAAATAATTAAGACAGAGAGCAAAACCGGTAAATTTTCATTACTAAAACTAGAATCATTTTGAGTTATAAAACAAATCCAGGGCTTCAACCGTCGACTTGTCCCAAAGAGTTTGGATCTCCGATTAGGGACAGAATTTTGAAAGCAAGGAGAAGGAAAGCAGAGCCGAGAAAATCACCAGAAGATGTCAACAGAGGAATGGCATATGAGTCGGGATCGATCTCTTTGAGCCATAGAATGTGAACCAAATTGTAGGCCATGTAAAGCAAGAGTGAAACCTTTGGGTATAAAAAAAAGTTTATTTTAATTATCAGTCATTGAATGCAATGAAATGTATGAGTACTCGGAATGAGTCGGATGTGTGCCAAACGGATGTCACTAAAGTCACTCTCGACGAGCATACAATTCATCTGTTTGTCATTATTCGAGTGGTTTGCATAAATGTCAAAAACACAACTCAAACAATAAAAACATTTGAATTTGTATTTTAATTGACCCTTAAATCCCTTGAAGGGCACCTCCAGGTGGATGGGAGGGCGGCCTGACTGGAGCTAAAACAAAAAATGACTAACCTGAAGGAGGGCGAAGAACAGGTAGAAGATGAAGAAGGGAGCGGTTAATTGCATTTTATCACTTTCTTCTATCAGTCGAATCACAATGATGTACAGAATGTGTGCCGGAAGTGCCATCAGTAGAAAGATTCTCGAAGTCTTGATGTTCATGTCTAGAAATTAGATAATATGATGTAATGAAGTCATGTTCGGAGGAAATTCTGATGAAATTGAGGAAAATAGGAAAGGAAAGTGCATTCCACATACCTTTGTTGGTGAAGAACGCCTGAATTGGTGAGGTGAAAGCCTGGAAACCCGGGAATATCACACCGGGTTTACCGTACCTATGAAGTGATGTTGAGATGCGACTCGCGTGAACGGCCGCCAAATTGCCCCCAACTCTGTGGTCGATCGGAACAATTAACAATGCAAATTAAAATAATGCAAACTAACCCATTGATGATTGGTTGGAACAGAGCAATCCTTTCATAAAGAAGAACGCCATAGTCCAGAATAAATCCACCACAACTTGAGATGAACATAGCAGCGATCACCGGATACCAGCCAGTGCACAGAACTTCCCTCGTGTACTCGTTATCTTTGGCCACATGAAGCCAGAAGAATAGCAGCACCATGAAGAATATTATCACTGCTATTGATATATATGGTACATCCGTGGTCTGTGTGTGATTGTGGATCAACTGAGCAAAGCAGGCCAGTAGTGCGGCAGTGGTTACGTCACCCAACGAGGCAGCGATTGGGGTCGCGATGTTGTCTGCATTATAAAATCGATTAATTGGTTAGAGAAATATTATGAGAAATGCAACTAAAATATCGATTAATACCTGGATCGATCTTGATTTTGTCACATAAAACAATTATGCAGACCATACACGCACCTGAAGTTTAATAATTAGGTTTAGCACAGGATATAAGAGATAATTTCTACTGACCCAATGCGAAACAGGCAACGTTGGCGGTAATCAGACTACTAGCCAACAGTGTCAGACAACTGTCGTATCCGAGGCCTTTGCCGCCGATGAGTGACCATAGCATGGCTATGACGGCTGCTAAGAAAGATACGACAGTGGCCTGACATTGGACGAGCGCTAGATTGCCTTTGGCCAACTTGATTGTTTGCTTCCAGTTCTGCATGTTGCCGAGGTTAGCATGGGTTGAGAGTCGGGCTGCCATCGTCATCTCGAGATTGCCTTTCAGGCCCAACAACGAAGGCACCAATACAAACATCTCGGTAATTGAAACGAAGACTGACCAATGCTGTACGTGGTTTAGGATGAGACCCGCTCCCACATTACCGAAGCCGGCGATCATGAAAGCTATGAAGACTTGGACACTTGTTGTTAATAGGCCTTCCTCTCGACTAATACTGATGCTCATATGCGGAGAATCGGGTGAATTTGCTTTGGACGACGATTTCTCGACAATAGGCTGTAGAACCGAGAAATCCATTTCCTTAGCGGTTCCATTTGATGATAACAATGAGGCGTTCGACGAGTTCTTCGATTCGGGTGTTATGGCGCCATTGAGACACTCGCCACTGAATAGACTATATTTGCGGTCGCAGTTGTAATCCAAGGACTCGGTCTCGGAGTCGACCAATAAGGCCGGCCCGTCGTAGCCCTCGATGCGGCCGTCGATCACTATTTCGACTGATGGCACTCCTGACTGGACATTCCTCTCGTCGTCTCCCAAGTAGAATGGCATTGACTGGCGATCCATTCTTCTGGTTGCCGATCTTGACTGATATGGTGACCACAGAAGAAAGAAATTTAATACAATTAAATGAAGCCAACGCTTTGGACTATATCGGAGAATCTGGTCGATGAACAGTGGATCAGATGTTAGTGAAATATAGGGAACGACAATATAGACAATTAGCCGATTGGCTATCAATCGGGACTCACCTCAAGTTCAGCCCATAAATGGATTTATCGGTGATAATCACGACTCGAGCGCCGATTTATTGATAATAAATAAATTGGACTAATTTTACATCCGTTTAGCGAATTGTAAACAAAGAGCTTTGTCGGTGACCAACAGAAGCACATTTGATTGTGGAAACAATTGACAGTAGAAAAGCTAATCACAATTTAATTAAGTCATCTGAATTGAATGCAAATCATCTACATTTTTCAAACGCTCTGCAGCTCTGACTGCAAACAGACTGACGATTGAGTCCAATGAGTCCTAACGCACACATCAGAGCCGATCGCACAGTCGCTCAATACTTCAATACTTGTATAGCGTTACGTCAGAGCGTGAGACTAATATTGGGAATGAGAAATATAAAGAATTATTATCAGCGCCAACAAAGGTGTAGTGGCGCTTAAATGCTAGTGGTGTGGAGACTCTCTGTTTTGGTCTCTATAATCTCTTACTGGGAACAGTGAGACTGCCAGAGCATTGCACACCAATGCGAAACCAATGCCAACTCCAGTCCCAACTCTTTACTATTACACTTATCCCTGATATATATTAGCCCTGTTTCGTACCATTGCTGTGCTGTTAGCTCTCAATTCACTCGACCAGTGCTCTCCTGAACCTCCGATTCTGTCTTTCAGGCGTCACAGTGTCGTTGAAATTCTGGATAATTCTATATAATTCTGGCTTTGGTTATCCCTCTGTTGGTCCCTCTCGTGGGTCGTCCGCTCTTCAACACTATCTCCCAATAATAAGCAGACTATCGACAGATCCAAAGTCACAAGAACTTTGTTGAGAGTATTCTTTATCAGCAGCAAAGAGCAAGTTAATTGGGCATTAGGCATGTCACGTGTGCCTACCAATGCTAACCAGTGCTAACCTAGCTAATCGAAGTGAGAGGCCCTGTCGTTGCTGTGGATGACAACACACAAGTAGTTGGAACAGAGTTGGCACATACACATCGACAATGTAACATGGTCATGTTGCACAATTAGCATGCACATTGCAATGATTGCGTAATGCATGCTATAAATAGTTTGCAATTTGTTATAATGTCATGAGAGTATACAAGCTAGTTTTTCTCATGTTCTCAAATGATTTATTAATGCATTCGCTTGAATTTCACTTGAATTTCGTTTGCTATTCGTTTTCTAAGAATTTATATTCCATCGAAAATGATTCAAAAGTTCCATTAGAATTCAGAATTTAATGCAATGCTCTTAAAAGAAACGAACGAAACATTGAGCGCTAAAAATGCTTTAATAACGAGAGAAAATACAATAAGCCAAACATAATTAGCCTAACTTTCCGATGTCAGTCGACAAATGTAATGGGATTCCGCTAACTCATTGCAAATCATGAGCAAATTAAAACATGGTAAACATGTTTATTTGTTTGCTTTTGAAAATAAAAAGTCAAACGATATGACATAGAATTGACGATAGGGTATCTAATCGGTAGTCGTCCGAAGGAACTCATCATCACAACCATTAGAAGGTCAATAAATTCATAATCCGAATGACAATTGTAGACAATGGCCTCACAATCTGACCCCAGTCTGAACAGAAGTATCACTCAATACAATCAGAAGTCTTTTATTTGAAATACTTTATCACAAAAGCTGAAGCTAATTGAATCCAGGAATAGAAGAATCACTTGAAATTTGATTCTGTTTGTTGGCATAAGTACTCTCATATGCGAACTCAAATGCATTACTGACTCTCGAAATAATTTCACATCAATTGAGTTTCGAATGATATTTACAAATAATGATTAGACAAAGAAAATTATTATCTCATAATTTGAATTCGTGTCTGTGTTTGTTGACAACGTTCGGGTCTTCCAAACCAACCAAAAGCATGTAAGACACTGTCAGCAAAGCTGTCCCAATCAGGTCTCCGGCGGCCATAATTCCTAATAGAAAGTATATTTTGAAATTAGAATCTAGCAGTGAATGTGCAATAAGCACCTGGAATGGCACTGTTGTCCGGGTCGATCTTCTTGGTCCATAAGAAAGGCACCAAAACATGAGCGAAATATAACAGAATAGAGACTTGAATTATAGCCACTAATAAATAAGATGTGATGAATGGAGCCGTCAAAGACACTTGATTGCCTTTAATTAGGCGAATGCTCATCAGGTAAATGACATGACCAGGCACAGCCATCATCAATAGAAGCCTTGCAGTCCTCACATTTGTATCTGGAAAGGAAGGACAAAAAAGGTTAATTGATGGCAGAAAAGGTATCGAATCCATGCACTCACTCGAACCGACGAACACATTTTGTGGCATTTGACAGATGTTTGTATTGATTTGACAACTGGTGGGAGGCTTTTCACCCAAAGAACATCTCTGATGCAAATATGTCGAGATTCTGCTGGCCTTCGGTAAAAGTAACATTAATTGATCAATTTGGTAATGGGAATACATACCTGAACAGCTACTAGATTAGCACCGACACCATTGATAATTGGTTGGAATATGGCTATTGTCTCGAAAAGACTGACAGCAAAGTCGAATATGAATCCACCGACACTCGAGATTAGCATTGCTATTATGATGGGATACCAACCCTTATCTATCACATCGGAGGTATATTCGTTACTTTTGGCGAGGTATAAGAAGAACGGAAGAATCAGTAGGAAAGTGGTTATTAACATTGGTGACAACCATATGATATGTCGGCCCACGTAAAGAAACCTTGCGGTCAATGCCAACATGACCACTGCCGATATGTCGCCCAAGAAGGCAGCTATCAATGTACTACAATTGTCTGGATTGACGCCTGTCTTGCGGGCAATAATAATTACTGCTATCATTAATGTGGCCAGGAATAGGCCTGTTATTGATGCGGTCACAAGACTTGTGGCACAAATGAGCAGACAATGCTCGGACTGAAACCTCCACTCTTTGATGATATTGACACTGATGGCGATCATGGCTGCCAGAAGTGCTACGACAATGGCCTGACACTGAATAAGGACAATGTTGCCCACTCCCATCTTCCACTGCTGTGATGGCTTGTCCAGATTGCCCAAATTGGCCTGAGTGGACAGTCGGGCCGCCAAAGTCATCTCAAGGTTGCCTTTGAAGCCTAAGAACCTATTGCAACAAACTTGTAAGACTCGTAAACATATATTAATAGTGAAATTAACTGACGAGGCGACCAAAATGAATAGCTCGGTGACAGACTGGAAGACATCCCAGTACTGAACGTAGTCCAATATAAGACCAGCGCCTACATTGCCAAAGCCTGTATTCAATAGAGTGAACATGTATGAACTATGTATGAACATTTATGATCACTTTTGAGTTTAGTTACCTGCTATGAGAAATGGAACGAATACTTGAAGAAACATGACCTTGTAGGTCTCGTCTTCGTTGATGAATTCTTTCTTGTCAAAAGTGCTTCTCAAGTCTTGGCTGAACCTTCGATTGCAGAGCACTGGATCGCCGAAAAGCATATTTCGGATGCTTTCCCTTCTCTTTTCACTAGCATTTGAAGTCACCGCTGAAGATCTTCTTCTCGATGGAGTAACTGTTCTCGAATGCCAAGAATTGTGAGAATATACGGAAGCCATTGACCTCTTGGAAGCAGTTCTCCACTTATCACTCCTTCCAAGAGTTGCTTCTTTATTATTATGATTATCTATTTTCAGAGATTCTTTTCCATCATTTTCTTCTTCCACTTCTGGAATTATTTTCAAATCGAATTTTGTTTCATCGTCATTAAGGAATGCCTCGTTTATTACTCCGGACTTTTGAATCTGTTCCTGATCTTCATCTTTGAATATGTTGATAACAACCACCGGATTGATGGAACCGTAGTTATTGGTCGAAGTTTCCATTGGTCTGTACTTTTCACTGATTTTCTGCACTTCAGGCGAATACTTTCTTTTGCAGACCGAACAACATTTGACACTTCCGTCTTCGGAATCGGTATCACTTTGTTTCCATTCATTCTGATTGGTTTCCTGACTCTTCAGTTTGTCTTCGATAATCTTCAGAATTAGTTCTCGGTTCTCAATCTTTTTGAGACTATCGTCACAGTTATTACACTTTTCATTGTCAACACTTTCGGACACTAATTTAGTCATATTTTAAGTATTAATCGAATCAAATGTGAATTTGATTCGCAAATATTAACTTTTTGAGTTCCGCACAACAGAAAACAATCTTTCATTTGAGACCTATCTGTCAATTGCGTGAACGCCGACGACAAGAGCTGTCAAATGCATAATCTGTTGTCAAAACGGAATTATTCGGAAAACATTTCAAAACTTCAAGAAATTATCAAAATTAAAGAACAAATTATGTGCAAAAAGAGTAATTAAATTCAATTACAAGTACTAATTGCCATTAATTGGAAGCGAACATACCTTGAAATTAATTTGACAGGTAATGTTGACTGAGACACACACCAAGAGATAAAATATAGCTTTTTATAGCAACACAATTGTCAATAATGTCAACGATTGAGGCGAAGAGACAACTAATGAACGCGGAATAGATTAAGACTCGGCTTCGGTGTCGATGTCGATGGACGTGCATTACCATTGCATTACAAGCAAATGATTGTATTCGTAACGACAGTAATATTCGTGGGTTTGTTTTGCACGAATGTGTTTATACGATTGGCAAGAGTAGAGTAGGTCTGGTGTTAATTCGATTTAGATCAGGGCCGCAACACTTCTGCCACTTCTGCCATACGGCTCTCCAAACCCATAAACTTATTCATCAATTTATTTGTGATGCGGGAGAACAACAGGACTGACATTATTGAACATTAGCTCTCATTAATTATAAAAGTCGGTAAACAAAACAAGATTTTGATTGTTTTCGATCCAAATCGCTTGAGTCTAAACAAGTTAACCGAATTCAAAATTATTGACCTTTTGTTTGGTCCAATCGATAGTCGATTGCAGAGTCCAGAGATGCACAGAGATGTCTAGAGATTGAATAACCATTCAAATTGAATTTGCATAAATAGAAAGGTCGTCTCAATTATAACTGTTTTCATTTATCAAACTATAATTCCGGTTAGAACCAGAATTTATAATTCATAAGTATTAACTTAAGTTCATTGTCAATTAGCCACTGCATCGTCTGTTTTTATGAAGCCCTGTCGTACAGAAACCATAATATTTTTGTCCATTTAGGTAATTATATTCGTTTAAAGGCTCAATATTTCATTTGATTCTTTTGGGAATTGAATTAACGTTGAATAAGCTTCTAATTTGTATAAACGATATACGCTATTATGCATTAGCGGATGTTCTCTATTATTGCCACTTACAATGTATTGTTTCATAAAAGAGTTCTAATTATTAAATTATTCTCAATGAGATGACCACTCAAATAATAATTCATAACATCTTTTATTCTCATATATGAATTTCTCTTATTATTCTCTTATTATTCTGTAACTGTTTCATATTTATTCCAAGCAATAAAAGTCGAACAAAGACTGTTGAGAATAAAGAGTTCAAGGATTGAACAACATTGAAAATTATGTTCATAAGAAACAAACATTCAATTAGCGAATTATTTCAAGTAATTTTCGCTTATTTCAGATGCCATTAGCCATCAATAAATTCAATGCTTAATTTGTTTGTTTTAACCGAAACTGTTTTCGTTCACAATTACCAATGAAATCGTTTTCTAAAGGTTTAATGATGTGATGCAAAGCATAGCTCCGATCGTATGCTTTTCAATAAACTGGTATTCAATTGATTGTCAGTCGTGTTGGGCTGACATGTGTTGTGCGAGACTTTCAAAGAGAGCATCTTCTGTAGAGTCCGCCCAAACTCTATGGAACGGAAAATCGATAAAACTATGTCGGATTCAGCGATGAATTGTTTTGTTTTATTTATTTATACATTTATTGCATATATTTCTCTGACAAATGCCACTTATTGTCCGCTCAGAGAGACGGCCACCACTAAGTTGGACGCGCGTAACAAAAACTACTACGAGTGTCCCGGACAGTGGCCAAAGGCGTACACCGAGTGCTGCAACGACAACCGATGTTGTCCTTCTCTCGCCACCAGCATCTATGAAATCGACCAAAAGTATTGCACAATTTGGTTTCAATCCATTTGCATTAATGGATGCAGAATTAGAGCTGTCTGATCATTGCCTAACCATTGCTTTCCATTTCAGTTTGGCGTTTATGATAGCGGTGACCGTATCGCTGGTGTGTCTGGTGTTTGCCATATTCCTACTGGTCTGCTGCTTCTGTCCGTCGTGTCCTCTATATAACTCATGCAAAATGAGATACACGCGAGACTATGCGGGTTGTGGTGAGACTTGAACTGCAATGGAATCGTGTCAGTTGTCACTAACACTAATGGCTTGTCTTTGACCCGATAGCTCACAAAATGGGAGAAACACCACTCTATTCATCGATGATGCCCTGCGATTCACCGATTGGCAGCACTGTTGTGATCGCACATCCTCTGCGGGACAAACCCAACGGCTTCATCAACGAAAATAAAGCCAAAGAAGCGTGTGTTTAGAGTCTAGTATATGACTAGTCGGGTCAACTCATTATCTGTCAGTCCCTCACAACTATAGTATTACTTTGTCTCCAAGTCGAGTGTTTGAGTCGGTTGTCGAAAGTTTAGAAACGCAATGAACAAATACAGTTATAGTCGAGAATTAATTGCATACTTCAACTATAGATTTGGGTTCGGTTTGTGTCCACTTCCTGTCGATTGTCCATTACTGCCACTCCAATGATCTCTATTTGTATCTACTTATGCATAAATTTTATACATATTTGTGATAAAATACTTTAATTATTAATACTTTTACTAATTATTATAAATATTCATACATTTTACTAAAATAGTCTAAATATTGACTTTTCTATAAATATAAACTAAACTTATATCAATGAAATTCAAGTTTTTACTTCGTCATTGTAATGATAAAGTTAAAGTTTCTACACGTATGTGAAAGGTTTTACCATGACCATTCGAGTCTTAACCAGGGCAAAATACAGAGAGTTTCAAAGTCTCTCCGACTTCATCATCAGCTCTGACTGGTCAGTGACCACTGATCAGTGACTGTCGTTAACCCGAAAACAACGCAATGATAGCAACTTAGAACAGCCAATAGTCACAATTGTAATTCTTATATTCGTTTATATTATGCATGGCATTGCATTGTATTATAACTAATTCAAAGCCAGCGACCAGTCGTTGCCTAAGTGTTAGTTCATATCAACCACTGATTGCGTTGTCTTCGGGTTAACGGCAGTCACTGACTAGTGGTGACTAACCACTCAAAGCTTATGGTGAAGTCCGATAGACTTCGAAAGTTCTTTATTTTGCCCTGGAAAAGGGTCAAATGGTCATGGTAAAACCTTCTATATACCGTATGTAACATACGTGTAGAAACTTTACTAGTTATATCATTATCATGATGAAGTAAAAACTTGAATTTCATAAGAAAGAGTTCTGTTTTAATATTCGTAAACTAAGCTAATTTCAAACAAAATAACAACAAAATTCCGAGTATCGATAAAATCGAATTATGGCATGTTTTGAAAAATTCATAAAAAGTTTTATATTTATGTTACATTATGTTATATTTATAGTCAGGGATGACTAAATTAAAGAAGACAGTCGACTGGCAAGAATCGATAGCTTTAGTTACTGTTTCTCATCCGCCTTATACATGAATGTTAGTCTAATATTTACGAATACTTCATATTGAGACTAAGATAATGCTCTTTATGTTCAACACTGATCGAACAATATTAAAATTCAATGCGAGCGATGGCCGTCACTGAGTATTACAAACTTTTATTCCCAGAATTTGTTAGACCAATGTTTACAGCATCAGACTCTATATTCGTGTCCTGAGTGACAACAATAGTAAGCCTTTTGTCATTCACTTCAAAGCAGAATAGAGTGAAGTTCACATCAATAGTCCGAAGTGATAGTGATATTGGAAATCGAATCGCAAAGACGTCGACAGTCAGTGAGCATTTGGTAAACAATTGGTGTCTGAAAGTGACAATCACTGGCCTCAGAGCATACGATGAGAGACAATAAGTTTTCAGAGAAACGCATTTTCACAAAAGGATTCAATAAATCGTTGCCATTGAAAAAGTGACACTTTTAATCGAAGTATTTGCCCAATACTGGCATTACATAATATCTTTTGTTCTTTTGGTTTCCCAATAAGTGCACTAAAATTAAACTTATTGTAAATAATATGATGAAAAAAAATTCTAATTACATTTCAATCAAGTGATCTCAAAAGAATTCAGATGAAATTTACTTTCACAATAGAAGTTTGTAAACTTTTGACAAACCCGATGGGTAGGTATGGAAAAGAGCGTTTGAGCTTCGCTAGTAGCACAAGACTGAGTCCCTGTTGATGTAAGTAGGTAAATTACGACGAACCTTTCTCGTTTCATCATTATAGTGCTTAAAGAACCCAGAAGTCATGAAATTGTGCCTAGCTACAATGAAAGTTGACTGCGCTTCAGCCCTACAGTTGAAAATTATCAATAGAAATAAAAATAAAGCTGAAATAAGAAATAAACTTTGAAGAGTCCTTTGAAAGGCATTGAGTTATCAAAAGTTCTTGGAAAAAATTTGCGATGGAATACAAAGAATAATATTATTAAAGCTTAAGTTGAAAATCGAATTTACTGAAAATTTATGGACATTTCGACCAATGGCTCAAACATTCGGTTAATGAATAAATGGATGAGTTATGGTCTGTTCAAAAGACATCCCGAAGACAAGTCTATTTCGGGTACAACTGATATATGAAATGATTTATTCAATTAGTCCTCACTGTTGTGCAACCGATGGCAAGACTTGTCTTATTTTCACTTTAATTGAGATTCTTTAACCGTAACGGAGTAAACCAATTAATATATCAAATTTTCTTAATTAGGTAAAATTAATTTACTTTTAATGGTAATTTAATCCAACATTTCCAGCTTAACTTTACTAATATTTGTGGACACCTTGCTTATGGATGTGGATTAGACTCGATAAGCAGTGATCGAACTGTGTTTTTCATGTCATCCGTTTGGCTACAAAAATCTTGTGTCGCTATTCATTAATATCTGGATTAACGGTCGATTGGAGAGCCCTTTTGCTAAGTCCTCGAATCGACTAAAACTCATGTTTGTGATGGAAATTTGCAGATGACGTGAATTATGGCCCCATATATATGAAGCCAAATAAATAGTCCGAATTCATATTAGGGCACACAATAAATATGTTTATTTTGTTGTTGTTTGCGGGCATCCAATCGAGTTCTTCATCCTTGAAAGCATTTTCATTGTTCCCTCTCCTCAAGCAATCTCTGACTTTCAATTTTACATAATTCATTCCACATTGTCAGCTATGACAGAGAGGTTGAAGCAAATAATATTTTTTCATTTTCAAGAACATCCTCTTTGCCAGGGATGCGAAATGAAAATTCTTGATAGAAAATGTGTTTCCATATATGAATCGAGACCGTCTTAAACGTGCCAAATGACAAGCGCAGTGCAAGCATTAAAGGGACTGAATAATGCTTAGACTCTCTGCTCTCTATTTGTCCCTTTAATGCTTGCACTGCG
>JAQGCD010000207.1:0-12203 GCA_034698965.1 Zygoribatula sp. | reverse complement strand
GGAACAGATTGAAGGTAGCGGTCAGACTGGCCTTATAGTGCTGACTGATCCGACCGTTGCGGACACCGATAGGCGTGTGTTGAATGCCTCGCAAACCAAACAGTTTTGTTACTTCTAGTGGTTCTTCGAAGTATCCGTCAATAAATACTGTGATCATCGATGGATTACATCCGACAGAAGATAACAAAGATCTGAGCATTCGATATAAATAATGTGGTCGATTGGAAGCTACGATCGCCACCGGAACCGAAGAGATCGGGTCTTTCCAATTGACTGTAACCGGAAAAGAAAGTGGCGCCGGCTCTACACAACTGCAAACACTGCCGTAACCCTCAATATGAGAGCAAAAGTTCTTTCGGCGCTGATTTTCTTCATTATCAGTCCATTCGCATTCACTTTCGACGACCGAACTTAGAGGTATTTCGACCCGAAGCACGACCGGTGCGCCCCAACTGTTGAATTCGGGTGATTTGGCATAACTTTCGCCATACATTTGCTTCCCTTTCTGAGCAGCCATAGCCCACATGTCTCTCCACCCGATTTGTGTATATTTCTTTGATCCTAACTTCTTGAGCACATCTCGCGCCGAATGCTTCATCTGAAACGTTCCTTCGTCTTTGATGGCCATTATTATTACTCTTCCGTCGGTTACCATATTGATGAACAAAGACATGGCTTCGTCTTCATGAGGTGAATAGGTGTCGAAAAGTCGCTGTGCCATCACTGAACCGGTAGACTGATGGAGCACAAGAACATGAATGCCCCGACCCTTTGACTCGTCTGAATCGTCCAATATCTGAACAGAAAAATGATATTTGACTCAAATTCTCAAACCGATAAAACCTAATCATACAGTGGTTCCGTCGACAATGACTGACACTCGGGACTGACTCGAAAGGACCTCCACTTTGAGCACTCTGTTTGGGCTCTCCTGGAGCTTAAGACTATTGGGTCGGACTTCGTTTGCTGACGAGTCTTCTGCTGAGGAAACAACAAATTCGATTAGACTTCACATTAATTAATTATTAACAGAAATTTAATTTTACCATTAATTTTGGATTCACTTCTTAGTCGATGAGTTGTGTCCACAATGAACAGGATATTAATAATGACGGTTACCATTAGAATGACGAAGAATACGAACTAAAGGAGACAAATAAGAGATACAGAGAATCAATAAGACATGAATTGGACGAACAGACGAATTATGTTATGTCTGCTAATCGAAAGAAATTATTCTTTTATCAGACCAGAGCTCAGAAGAAGTATAAGAAGTGTCACTAATGACGAGATGTTACGTCCATTAAGACTGTTGCCGAGTCATCGCTAATCAGATGTCTGGCCATTAGACGGAATGACCGCAAATGGCCATAAAATTATCGCTTTTATTGTCCGACTTATTAGCATTTTATCTCTGATCGCTATACTGTGTCTGCCTTTCGGAGCGATTGTTGCGATCCCTTTGCGGCCACAGCCGGAGCTCCGGAGCGCCGAACAATCGGTTTACATATGTTTGCCATTTGTTGACTCAATGACAAGACATTTGTTCACAATATTATTGTCGGCTCTGCTATGAGATAATGATTACAACGATTTGTCCGTCCATTAGACCGACAAACAATTGGATTCGCCGAACCATTGAATCCCTATTTCTCGTTCAATCATTCAATACATTCGATAAGACTTGGCTTATAATAATAGATTGCTATACAAAAAGATTAAACAATTCTTTATTATTGACTAAATCGACGAATCGAACGCTTCTTCGCATTAAGACCTCACCTCCGAGGAGGAGATATCTCTGCCGACGGCTTTCTAGTCGCAAACTGGTCAAGCTAGTCCGCTCTTATTGAGCCTATAGTCATATTATAGTCAGCTAGAATATTCTGTTTGTCAGATCTACTTCGAGAATAAATTAGGTAAATCGACAGAATACTGCTTAAATGAATTATCATCAAGATAGCATTAAGTTCTAATTAGATTCCTTGTGTTCTTTCCAGTCTTGATATTTTATATTATTCTGGGTAAAAATTTAATGACAGACTCTTATGACATCAACTCTGGTCTCATGAAGAGACTCATCATATTTGAAACCAAAAATTACTATTCGAATGAAATCTAACCAAATCACGACAATTAAATTTTATTAATTTTGTCATGTATGGTAATAATAATTAATGTGCGACCATCAAGGTCAATAAAAGACAATGATTGTGAAACAATACGAGCAATAATTTTAATCGTTTTGCGTGCGATTCATCATTACTACTGATAAGCGCACTGTTTTAGGAAATTAACACTTTTTGATGATCTCATTAATAATTAAATTCTAATTAAATGCGAGCCATTAGTGGAAACATTTTTATTGGAGTGATATTTATGTAAAGCAATTAATATCTATTGATTATAAGTTGGAAAAAAGACTTTTGGTTGCCATAAATCGCTTGAATGACAACAAAAATATGAGATTACAATAAATAATTAATTTGAATTCATGTGAGACATAACAACGATATTTGGCTCAAAGTATTGGTTTCGGGTTTTATGCGGACAATAAAAATTTGATTTATTCCTGACTGAGTCCCGCATTGAGTCGAGAAAAGATATAAATTATTATCAAAACTAAGCCGTATTTAGCGAACAATATTCGCATACAATCTCTTTCTGCAGCGTTACTGATATTTACTGGGATTTGGTGCCGAATGCGGCGGTCATTGCTGTGATCGCTCTAAACCTTTCATGGGATCAATCTTTGCCGGATCACAGCCTCAGCCCTAATGGCGCGACACTGACATCGTTCCCATCGTTTTGATGACAACACATATATACAGACATATAACCAGCAAAACAGAATTATTAAGAGATGCCAAACTGTTTCCACTACTGGTCTGACATTTTGACCATTTATGGAGACATAACTCCTATTGTAATACAAATCGAAAAAATATTTCCATAAAAACATTTCATTTTTCATTTCCGAAATGCAATGACTACTAATGTTACGAAACATATGAGTTGTTTATTGCTGTCCACCACTGGAGTCGTGGCGAAGACTTAATTAACAATGAATGTAATGCTGTTTAACATTAATTATTGATAACTCAAAAGTTTCGATTGAGTTCACTATACTTTACAAAAGTTATTACTATAGATAAATGATTCTAATGGCAGAATATGAGCAAGGTGGTGAGTAGGAATAAGTCTTTTTAGGCGAGAACCATCAGTATGAGGGTGATAAATTATTAGATAATTTACAAGGCCAAACTAATAATAATAAGTTAATAATAAGATTAGCGCATGGTGGTTGTCTATGAACCAATCGATTAGGATCAAACTGATGTAGCGCTCGGTCTTTGCGGTCATTCATAGTATATATGTTAAGCGTAACCATTGCTTACTTGCAAGAGCTTTGCGATCATCTTTCTGGGCATAATTGGCGTGAAATAAAACGTAGGACTTGTGCTGATTAAGTTGATGGATGACTGGTGATGGTAGTGATGGTGATAACTGGATGATCGCCTTCCACTAGCGTTCAATGAAGGCATAGACCGCGCCGGACGTAACGAATACATGGCTTTGGCTCGTCTTTACTCGTCTTAGTGAGCAGTATATACAGTGTAGGAGTTTTCTGTTGGGATCACAGAATATTCTGCGAGACTTGACTGCGATCGCTGTCAACGATTGTCAGCCAAACATTGTTTATGTGTATATAATGGCAACAATTAGAACGGTTTGGTCCGAGTCTTTGCTGTGTTTGCCGTCATCTCTGAAAGTAATAAATTATTCGATCAATGAATCATTTTCTGATGAAACAAAATCAGGAATCAAATGAAAATATTTCAATCGTTTCAATCAATCTTTTTTATTTCAAACATACATTTTAACAAATATTTTCGTTTCGCCACATCTAATCATTTTTCAAACTCAACGAACATATCCTGACTTTTATCTGAATTTTCATTAAAAGTTCGCAAAACTAAGACTTTTTTCGCTTAAAATATGAATCGAGTGCACACTTGGAAGAGAATAAAAATAAATAATTCGCAAAATATGTAAACTCTTTGCAATTGGTTGGGAAAGGCAACGAATTTTAGCAAAAAATAGCCGAAAAAACACTTTAAGGACCGAAACTTTTGGTCTCATTATAGAGAATTTGTTTGGAAAGCGACTCAAAAAGAAAATGCCAATTAGCTCGAGTGCAGACAATTTTGTTTTGCCTGAAAATAAGTTATTTATTTGCAACTAATTGGCAATAATAACAAATATCTATTGAATTATTTGCCGACTCTTCTGGCAGTGAGGCTCGAGTCGAGACGCGACTCGAAGTAAGGCCTTTAAGACATGAAACAAAACAAAAGTTCACCAAATGTTGGCTCAAACGACACGATATAACTAAAGAAATATCGATCTCTGTATTCCTCACTTGCATTCAATTATTGGAAACCAACTCTATTTTCGGTCTTCAATTCTATTGTTTACAGTTTTTTCAATAGAATATGAGATAATTTTCTTATTATTAAATCGAAAAATAAATTCAATTCACGAAATTGTCTGTAAATAAATTTCTGAAAGAAATTCTTCGATATTGGACTTTGAATGATATGAAAAGAACTAATGTATTTATACATAAATGTATGGACATATCGATCGCAACCAATGACTTCGAGGAAGAGTTTATGTTTTTCGCTAATATCATCGATAGAATGAAGTGTTCGGACAATAAAAATAAAATATGATCACCAAAAAAGAGGATTCTTGGCTGTCATTAATGTCTTCTTGTAAATTGCGAATCGATTTCAATTTCGATGTGAACTTTACTCTGAGAGACGATGTATGAACATAAACAATTTTAGGGTTTTGGCTACCCCCCCCCCTTTCCATCGGCCAGTCCTGATTGACGAATTTATTAAACTAATATTTAGCGACGGAACGAAAAATCTTTTACAACAAACCCATGTTTTGAGACAATGTTGGCTTTAAGTCTGACATCACGTCGTCTTTAATGCATTTTTATACCAAATATAATGAATTGAAAAGTGGAGACAATGAGCAATACGTTAGGGTTCGGTTATTTTGCTTATTTAGTAGAAAACATGACTTTATCGAAGTCAAACAAAGAATTTAATGCATGTCTCAGACAAATAAATAGCTTTATTCAGATTTTGTGCGATTCATTTCGAACCAAAAATACTGGAAATTGACGATGAACCAAGTAAAACGATGGGTGAAGCAGACATGTGCTTCACCAGTCGTTTTACATCGTTCATCGTCAATTGTAATCATTTTCAGGGGAAATATTGATACAAAAATCGTTAACAAATATGAAGAAAATTTCAAAAAATTAGTATTATGTAAATTTTCTGATAAAATATTAAAGCCATTAATAAATTTAATAAATTAAATAAATTATTCATCAAACGAAACACAATTAGAAATGGCTTACAATAGGTTACAAAACATATGAAATATTTATCGCAATATTATTCATATTTAAAATTTAGTCCATAAATCACTTCAAATACGAAATGCTAAACACAAATATGTTATTTCTAAGCCATTTAATTGTCTTCGTTTCGGCCATTTCTCTCAATTTTCAGACAACAAAGGCATTAAATGCTTGAATTCATAGAGAATTCATAAGTTTCGGCTCAAGAAGTGTACGATTCGTGAGCCGACGACAGACCAAACCAGTGCTCTTTTTGCTGTTATTCGTTAAATATATTTGAAATATAAATAGAAAAGAATTCTTTGTATCGCAAATGAAATAATGACTTCAATTGTTTGGATAAGAGTTTCTAATTATGCAAAAGCAAGAAGAGTTCGTTGTGGAAACCCATTGGTCTCACTCTAAGCCATGGCTCCGAATAAATAAGACCGACATAACAACTCGATAGCATTGCACAGATGAGAGACAGACACTTATGAATATACATAAGAATGGCATTACTTACACAATTGATGGCGAGCTAACTCATCATTTTTCAAACATTTACTATGTTTTTCACACAACAAGCCATCGCTTATCGGCTGAGAACAGGCCTCAAGAAATCGACAAAATTTAATATCGTCTCTGAATTTGGAAATAAATAAATAAATAATAGGAGAAAATAGGAACAGAATTATAGAATAGTCGGTCGAAGGCGTTGTCAGAGGACTGCGAGCGAAATGCAATCAACAGAACAGATCTGTTGAACAAAGTGTTAAGTTTTCACCGAAATAGAAACCATTGAAACAAAGATTAAATTAAGAGAAGAAGTGACGACTAATTTATTTTAACCCGAAGTCATATCACAAATGCGTTCACACATTGAAGCGCTGTTCGTAAGCCATTCGGAACCAAATGCCTCACATTTGGCTACAATAGAGTGTTTGAATGCAAATAAGCCTTTTTGAGGGAAAGAAATCGAATTAAGTCATCGTCACAAGCATTTAAATCGTTTCCTCAATGCGTTTAATATATGACAATTGTTTCGACTTTTTTAAAAAGTGTGAAACGGCATCTATTTTTGTACATTTTTGTGCATGGGAAAATATTTGATTGAATAATTGTGCGAAAATGCATTTCAAATGAATTGGTTTGGGAACGACCGATGACCACAACAAATAGTGTGTCATTGCACCCACAAATAGCACGGTTTACGACACTACCGACCACTTTGGCAAACAATATTAAAAATCTGAATCTTTCCTATTGTTTACCATAACTTAGTTTCGCTATAAGGCCAAAGCGTCCGATGTTGTATTGAGCGAGTAATAAATTGAGACCAAATAACTGTCTTCACTATGGCTACGGAACTGTTTAAGAAAATTCTGCTATTATTTATCGGAAATATTTTTTGTTATATAAAAACACATTTAAAAAGGCCGACACTTTTTCGTATATGAAGTGCATTATTGGCCTCACTTTCACTTAATTAAGTCATTACTTTCTTGAATTAAAGTTTTCGCCCTTTTTTATTCAATCAAAACTAAGCCAAACATTATAAACAAAAAGGCAATTAGCGATTAATTTTTCGAAACTGAGGCAACTTTTCCGACGGTCTCAGCAATAACTCTTAAACAGATTCATTCACTGCGTTCCGCAATATCCGAGCCCTTGATTTGGCCCAAAATTAGCTCTTATTGTCGACACACGAAGTGATGCTAAACAAAAGCGAAAGCACTTTCGAGTTCCGAACAAAAAATGTACAAATATTTAGACATAAATTCATTGAATGCATTCATTTATAAACAAATTTATGCCGATATTAGTGTTGTGTTAGGGAAACGGCGAAAAATTATATTGAATTTCAATTGAATTGAACAGAATTTGAGTCGAATGTTAGCCAACAGTCGCTGACATGTATTAAAGCAATCAAATAAAAAAGTATTTTTGAACCGCGAAACTCAATATTAAGCTCTGGTATCACATATTTTTGTTAGCACTTGACTAAAAATACCATTTTCTCTGGGAGTGAACACAACATCTGGTCTTAACTGAGAATTGAATCGCTTTTCGCTAACTTATATATAAACTCGCTATTAGTGAACCATAAGAGAGGTCTAAAGTATTCATCGGTTGTTGAGATCAATTCGGACTGACTTTCGCCCCAATCGGTCGCATATTATTAGAAATGGAGAAGACTTGAATTTTTATTAATGCCTGAAATGACAACTAAATAAATAAAAGCCTAAATTCCGTTTCGCTTCACTTCTTTGCCTTACATGGAGTGGGACTTCCTCTCAAAACCATCGCAACCGTCAGAATATGCCTTAAATGCTGGCAGAAGTAGGCGTTTATGGTCTCAATCAACGCCACAAACTCTAATATAATATGAATATTCTTGAAATGAAATGAAAGATATGATTCAATGAATAATTCATTGACGTCTTATTCAGTTAGGAGTTGAGGCCAACTGCTAGTTATGGATGGTCTGCATCTCTATTAGAGGAATACAGTGCATGAGAGGCACTGGTTATTAGAATATTAGTGATGTCAGTCCTGGCAATGGCTGCCATAACCAAACCCGTCCGCTATTAGTCTATTAGTCTTTATATCAGACCATTGGCTGACTTAACGGCTCAACAGATAATTATTTACTCTATTAGACGAACGAAGAGAAAAACAGTTTTGCTGGCGATTGGCCGACAAAAGCGATCAGACGTTAGCCAAAGCAAAAAATGGTTGTTTGGAAACAAATCGAAAATTTTCATCTCTATAGCCGTTAGAGTCGATCGGCTGTTAGTCAAAGCCAAGAAAAATGATGTGCGAACTGAGCGAAGGGATGCTGTAATGGTTCTGATGTTAGTTATGTAGAGCATCGCAATCAGAGTCGGGTCCAGTCGTTAATCTATTTTATCAGTCCTGAGATCGCATTGAGAAAAATCAATCAAAGCGTAAGGATGTCCACAATGTATGGCATCTACTGATAGACAATAGCCGTGAAGTCGAGCCCAACAGAGCTCACATGCATTACTAAACGCCAATAGTGGCCGTTCAGGCAGTCCCTGGCAGTGCATAGCCTGTATACAGGCCTTACAGCTGTCGCGACATAAATATAATATATATTTTTTATCAGAGAAAGAGCACAAAAATCCGAACCCAAATGAACCGAAAGAGAGATGAAAGATGCGAACCAATCGACTGATAGACCGACTGTCGGACAGTTGGCTATGATGCCAAACCAAATGAAAGGACAGGCCTTTCATTCACTGCTTGTATTTGATGTGTTGCCAACAAAATATTACTTTTTATGAAGAGTTTTGTATCACAACTGAGAAGACGATGAAATGTGAAAAACGATGAAATTTTAACGTTTGCATTGATTTCGCACTGACATTGAATTGCCTAATGTTGCACAGGATTGACACGACTGGGCATAACTCGACTCATATCGACAAAAGTGATCGCATACTATGTGAGACACAACTGCGAGTAACTCTAGTCAACCCGACATAACTCGACATGGTCAAATGCAAACGCGACTCAAACACATGGAAGCACTTCACTGTAACGATGGGAAACCAAGAGTTGCACTTAATTTAAATTAAACTTTCTTATGCTGGCGTTGAAAAGAAGTTAACGCATTGGAATAGAGACAATTGTAGGGCCAATTGAGTGGATTCAGTTGCTTTAATAAGCAATATGTCCCATATAGAGTTGGCCAAATTTTTAAGTTGACGTGACGTGACGCGACGTCAGGTTGACGTACAAAGACAATAATGATAATTTTCTTACTTGACTTGATGTCACTCGCCAACTCTAGTCCCAACCATTTAGGCATTGATAGAGAAAATATGCAAACTTCACAATTATGTCGACTTGTATTTGAAATTATAATATTATTAAAGGAAACGTATGACAAAATTGTATCATTCGTTAAATATATTTCCACTGACATTCATTTCCTCATAGCATAAGCCATTGGAAGAGACGAATGCATTTTCATCTCATATAAGTTGAGATGTCATTAAAATTAAATGTGAAAACGACTTGTGAGACGAAATTGTGTTTCGTCTAAGAGAAGCAAAAGACAACGAATTCGTCGCTCCAGTAATGACTGGCTTTACATCAATTAACAAAATTAATGCTTATATGCAGAATAAAAAACGACAAAAACAACTGAGAGAGGGAAGGGAGAGGTAGACTGAAATGCAATGAAGAAAACTTTTCTATTAGCAGTGAGAATGTTATCATTGAGAATAAGAAACATGTAATGAGCAATAAGTGATATTAGACTCAGTGGTGATTATTTAATAAAGTGAAACGCTATCAATCAATCATGTTTTGAATTAAGATTACAATCAACAGTTGTTACCATTTATCAGACAAACGGCTGGGAATCGGTATCTCTATTGAACCGATAGATTAATAAGAGATTTTCGAATTTTGATTCGAGTGTCACGCCCTGAGTAATGGAGTCCCCGATAGGATCTACTGAATAAATATGACCGACTCTTAGTAATTCTTATTGACTAACCTGACTCTACCCGACCCCAACTCGCCTGAACAGAGCACTGAAGCCATTCCGATATCAATTTCCACTCAAATGAGTGCACTTTTCATTTCGTTTCCTACTTTTCTCTTATTTATAACAATAAAAGTCGAATTAATGGCACAAAAACAGACCAATATTTATGATTGCAAGTAGAAAGTGATATTCAAAACAACGAGAATTCATATCAGAAATGAATTGAAAACGAGAACAACATTGGACTGCATTTACTGATTGTTTTCTTGGCCTTTGTTTGCTTTACAATAAACCTGAGACCGATTTGCCATTGAATTGCTATTCCGTCGGACAATCGTATCTCATATCAAGTGAATCAAAACCAAAACCGAGAGAACTAAAGAACCGTTTGTCCAAACGAATTGAAATTTCGAGCAAAAATACAAACGAAAACCAGAATGAAAACGAAAAGAAACGAAACACTATTTGATTGTTCACTTTTATCGTGTAATACCATTTGTTCGATATATATTTGAGTCACTTTCTAGTCTTTTGAGTCTCACGAGATTTACCAATATTGTGCTTATTATCCATATTTTTTGAAGAAATCCTTTCTCTGAGGTATTCAATAGTACTTCGTTTGACGACTCGATGCCAGCAATTATAGAGAGAAAAAGAGATTTTATTGCAAAATTCAATTCTTTGCCGTAGAAGAGGGAAACGCATGATAAGTCAAATTTAGTCAAACGAGCAAAAGTGAAGAACAACGGGATCAGAGCTGAGATTCAGTGATGCGAATGCGATGCGAAAGTGTTGTCGAGTGTTTGCGTGTCATTCATGGCATTGGATTGCTTTGGATAGCTTTGGATTGCACTCAATGTGACTAACGATTCGACTAAAAGGGTTGTCACCAGTGCTTCACTGCAAGAGTTGACGCCAACGACCAGTTATTATTGCATATGAATGCCTAAAATTGTATGCAAAGGTGATTCGGGGCAGACATTTGCACGAATAAACCCAATGTCAATGAATTGCAATGAATGGTTATGATTCAAATTGTAGGGTTGTATACATTTAAATGACAAGATTTAAATTGAAATTCCAAGAGAATCATTGACACCTCAAATGTTATGTCAATTGGATTTACAATTCAATTGTAATTTTGTGACCCTCTCTACTCTCGTGTTTGGGGAAAGTCGAGGCCAAATATTTATTGAAGCAATGGTTCAGTTTATTATTGTTGGCCCCAAATTACAGAGTCTATAGACTTGTGTTTATAATTGACTGGATCTGCAATTTTAACGTTTACTCGAGAATTCTTTGTCTGATCGGTGTCTGAAATAATAAATAGACGATCGCTGTGAAGACGATCTTTATATCGGATATTGTACTCAATGGGCAAACCTTTGCAACCATTGGAACCACTGGAACCACTGGAACCACTGTAACCTGAGTAACCATTAATCTACTTAATAATTAATATCGTTTTAAAACAATAGTCACGAAACTGTTAGATAAAAGGTTGGAAACGGCAGTGAAATGTTTGAAATGCTATGAATTGTCCATTAAATCAATATTAAAACAGTTGTCTGGCAGTGGAGGCCATGGATTGTATGGAAGCACTGGAATACTGGAATCACTGGAAGCAATGCAATGGAAGCCCACATACAATGTGGTAATAACCGTAATAATCGAAGGAATGGCTTCTCATGAATTGCTAAACAATAGCGATATTTTGCAACGAAAGGAGTTTTACTTAAATTATATTACTTTGGTATACAATACTATTGGGATTAACGATACACTACTCGGTCTGAATAACTAAACTAACGATCAGTTTTTGCGCAACAAAAAGACCTAATTTATTGTCCATTTATGAAAAACAAATTAATTATATTTCTAATCTTATAATTAATGTTAGTTTATATTACAATTGGAAATAGTTTTAAAATGATATCATTTATTATTCGGTTATGTATTACCTTCGGAATGACTAATAACAATAAAACAATAGTGTATTGACTGTATTGCGGGTTATTTCGGAACTTTTACTGCATTACAAAATTGAAATAAAACTTTTATTACAGGAATAGAATGTTTTGCTTGAGTTCGACAAAACACTTCAAACACTTATATCAAATCTCATGCGAATAAAATTTGAGGCCAACACAACGTTCTTATGCTATTGTAATTTGGATTGAGATTGCTAATTTATTAATCTCTGTATATTTTGCAATAATTTTGAATTATTCAGACTAAACAGGAGAATGCTTT
>JAQGCD010000206.1:0-12207 GCA_034698965.1 Zygoribatula sp. | reverse complement strand
TAAATACAATTATTATTAATTAAACCCGTGTGTGAATTAACCGAACGTGTCCGAGGAAACCATTTGGCATTCTCGTAGAGCTCAAGCGAGACCTGAGAACCAGCAGCGCTAATGGCCCGATACCCGGTCATAGCCCAGCTTTGGAGGACCGCTCCGCCGGTCTAAACCCACGAAGAGCGTTCCAGGTCACTTCATTTGGTGGAGGTTGCTCGGGGTAAGTTTTTCTTCTACCGGAAAACTTCCTTTCCAGTACCCAAATGGCGACCCGCACCCGTTCAGCGCGAACGAATTCACCACTTCAAGTATTGACTACCCATCGTCGACCACGTGGCTCATTAACCCGCGTCGGCATGGACAATAGTCTGACTAGCATTGCAAGCAGCGACCTTGCAAGCGATCATGAGCAAACCCAGGAGGAGATCGCGGTGGTCAACGAACCGACTGCCGTAGACGCGACCGCTCCACAACCAGACACCCAAGTGAACACCGAAGCCAATGGACGTTCTGTGGCAGGAACCCCAGAGGAAACTGTGAACACCCAGTCTGGTATGTCAGGTCAAAATCAAACTTTAAACAATGCTCCCGCTACGCATACGTCTCCGCGTGACCACTCGTCACCCGAACTCAGAGTAAAGTTGGCCCGTTATAAGAGGTTGCTTCTCAAAGAAAGAGAAGAGAAAAGGAGGAGTAGAGCATCGCGTACCCAGACCCGAACAGAGGGTTATGAAGTAGAAGCAGTTGGAAGGAGGATGAGATCAAGGAGTCCGATCGATAGTAGACAGGATCAGTTAGAGCGCCGCTCTCGATCCCGAAGTAGGGCCCGCACTACCCATAAGCGGAGTTTAAGTAGGAGCCCAGTAGAGCCAGAAAGTGCTCAAAGTAAGAGACGATCGAACTCAGGATCCAGGCCCACAACTCAGTCTCAGTTAATTACGCCCGATGCAGATATCAAACAAATGTTTGCCGCTTTCCTCGCTATGCAACTCAATAGAGATAATGAACCCAAACCCGCTCATAACCGCCAAAAGCCACCTGAGTATAAAGGAGACCCGGAAGAAGCTGTTACATGGCTTCAAAGTTATAAATTAGTTTCAAAAGCCAACGGCTGGAACCCGAGAATGATGGCAGCGAATTTGGTCTCATCAATGAAAGACCTAGCCCTTGATTGGCTGATCGCTAAATTCCCGACCGGAGTAACCGATTTTGAAGAATTTGAAAGAGAATTCAATGCTGAGCTAGTACCCGCTGGACACAAGTTAACCATGCGCGCAAAGCTCTATACAGAACGCCAGGGATCACATGAGAAACCCATGGCCTATCTGACCAAACTCCGTAGAATCGGTTCCCAATGTGTTCCACCCGCTCCTGATGATGAGATACTTCAGGCCTTTAGGGCAAACGCTCACCCGAGTATTCTTAAGAGCGTTGTGCTAGCATCAAGTATGACCCAGTTAATGGAGGCGCTACAAGCTTTAGACACAAAGCTGCCCTCAAGCGAAACCAATGATAGAGAGTTCCGCTATAATCAGAATCAGAAAAACCGTTATAACAATAATCCGAAACCCAGTTATAATGCCCAAAATAACAATAATGGTAACCACCAGAGAGATGGTCGTGTACCACAGTCTAACACTTATCAGAGTCAGGATAAGTCTAATGCACCCAAAAGTGATGACTCGCAAGGTCAACCCAAGCGCAGTCCACCCACGTGTTACAATTGCGGCAAAGTAGGCCATATCAGTAGAGACTGTCGAGCCCCACGGGCAAAGACCAGTAATAATGTGCCGAACCAAGCTCAGAAGAGACCCGCACCCGAACCTGTAACTAATAAGCCCGAACCGAGAAGCCAGAATGGTTCTCAACCGCAAGCGAATAACTTCCGAATCAAGACCACCAAAGTGAAAAAGGTCAAAGTCAACCCGCCAGAGGAAGAGGAAGTAGAATGTTTAAACGACAGTGTCGAAGAAAACCCGGAGATGAGAGCTTTCTCACTCGATGAACGGGAATGTTATCTTCCACCCAATAAGTATATTCCACACAAAGCGTTTCTGAATCGAAGAAACCAAGCAGTAGTACCCGTTCTTGTCAACGGCCACAAAGTACAAGCCTTATTGGACACCGGTGGAGACATCTCAGTTATCTCGCGTCCGCTTGCCCGTCTACTCAAACTCAAAGCCGCGCCCTGGCCGCACTCGCCTGTCAAAGGAGTAACCGGCTCAACCCGACCTGATGGGTTCAATATCGTCAAAGTCTGCTTCCGTGGAAAGATGGTCAGAACAGACGTATCAATATTACCCGACCCGTTGTCCAACCACTTAATTCTGGGTTGCGATTATCTGGAGTCCGCTGGCCTATTTCCCGAAAATTTTCGCGACCCACTTAAACCGACAAGAAGACCGGTTAAAGATCCGTACCCCAGTAGAGGAATGACTAATAGTGAGAAAGAACAGCTCCGATATAAACCGTTTGTTGACTTCACCCGAGAGTCGAAGCTCAACTACTGTCAACCAAAGGTTCACACAGATGATAGTGACCTCTTTGACGAACCGATACCGCATCGTTCAAATAATTTCGACCCAATGTGGAGCCAGAAAATGTGGCCTCTGCCCAAGGGTTGTAACTATTGCTACCAATCGGACCACCAGCTTAAACAGTGTGATGCCCGTACAAGAGACATCCAGCACTACAACCAATCAATGGCTCGAACTGGACAACCCGAATCGGTGCCTACAATTACACAGCAGACACCACTGAAGGCAGCTGTAACCCAAGTTCCCACTGCAACAAGTAGCACCGTGTCAAAACCAGTTGATACCGCTTTCGACCAGAGATATGAAAGTCTTGTAGACGCAACCAAACAATTGCAACTACACATCGCCGAACTCGCTGCTAAACAAGATAAGGCCCTCAATATGGTCTTTGCAAAGCCGAAACCCAAACGCGACCGAAGACGAAAAGTCGCCAAGTTAAGGTCTGTCCAAGTGCCCGAGACCCATATTCCCTGCGGTGTGATTGAAAGTCAAACCATCGCTGCTCAAAGAATAACTATAGTCAAATGCCGTGCTTCACAAAATATCACAAACAAGGCTTTTGTGGAAGCCTTCAAAAACGACAACTACCCGCAAATAGATGTAGTTGGAGGCCTAGTGGAACCACGAAAGAATACGTTCCAAGTGGCCATATGTAACCTGAGCGATGAAGAAATCACCCTTGAACCCGGAGAACCAATCGCAGTGATCTACCCGGTCGACGGTGACATAGTGAAAGTCACGTCCTCTTCATCCTCCAGTAGCGACTCTACCGATTCTGAGTTCCTGCTGAACCACTATCAACTAAGTGATAGCGAAATGTCAGAAGCCGCCGTTTCCAGTGGTTACAAACCCGTTAATTACGAACATTATTGTCCCGACATCACTCACCCTACCACAGACTATTCACAACCCGAAGACAGCGAAGACCCAGAACTCCTAAATGAGTACCTGGACAACTTCCAAGTAAGCCCGCTCCGAACCAAGGAGGAAAGGCTGGCCCTTGCCAGACTTCTCCGACGCTTTCGTAGCCGCTTTGTTATGAAGGGAGACTCCCTTGGAATAGTGAAAGGAGTGTGTCACCAAATCATAACCGAAAATGCAAGACCCGTTGCCAAAGCCCCATACCGATGCTCTGTCAAAGAACGACAGGTGATCGAACAGCAGATCGCCGAAATGGTCGAACAAGGAATCGTCGAACCCAGATGCTCCGAGTGGGCATCACCCATTGTCATCGTTAGTAAACGAGATGGAACAATGCGTTTCTGTGTAGACTATCGGGAACTTAACAAGTTGACCAAACCCGATGAGTACCCACTTCCCCGACTCGACGATTCACTCGATCAACTTGGTAACAGCGACATGTATACCACCATGGACGCCTGCAGCGCGTATTGGCAAGTCAGAATGGACCCGGATAGCATTGAAAAGACAACCTTTGCATCCCACATGGGCTTATACTCGTTCAAATTCATGCCTTTTGGACTCAAAAACGCACCCGCTACTATGGGAAGAGTCATGAACAAGATCCTTAGTCAAGAGAACCGAAGGATTTGCATCTGCTACCTCGACGACTGCATCGTGTTCAGTCAAGGTTTCACCCAAATGCTAGAAAGAATCGAAATTATTTTGACCCGAATGACCGAATTTGATCTCAAACTGAAACCGTCTAAGTGTTTCTTCTGTCAAGAGAATGTGTCATTCTTAGGACACAAGATCTCTGCTAAAGGCATTGAACCGGATCCCGATCGAGTCAAACCGCTAATTGAGTACCCGATCCCGACCAATGCGACCGAAGTTCGCGCATTTCTTGGTTTCACCGGTTTTTACCGCCGCTTCATCCGAAACTATGCGTTCATCGCAAAACCGCTCAATGCCCTGACCAAGAAAGACTCCGAATTCATCTGGAATAAAGATTGCCAAGCAGCCTTCGAGAGACTTCGAGACGAACTGCTCAAAGCACCGATACTTGTCCACTACGACCCGAATCAACTCCAAGTACTCAGAACCGATGCCAGTAAAGTAGGCCTTGGTGCAGTACTCATCCAGTGTCCAGTCACCCGAAACGAAAAAGGCGAGATCATCGAGATCCATAGAAAAGAAGGCAAACTCTTTGCCTGTGCCAGTCGTGTGACCCAAGGAGCTGAAAAGAAGTACTTCCCGACCCATCTGGAGTGCTTAGCTATCATCTTCGCGATCAAAAAGTATCGACCATACCTATTCGGACCCAAATTCATCGTAGAGAGTGATCATCACGCTCTCTGTTTCCTCCCGAAAGTCAAGGACCCGTGCGACCGACTTTGTCGATGGGCAACTCTGATCCAGGGTTACCAATACGAAGTCCGTCACTGCTCAGGAGCCAGTCACAAAGATGCTGACTGCCTCAGTCGTTATGCGCTCCCGACAAATACCGAAGAAATCGAGGAGGACTTCTTCGACACGTTGCTTGACCAACCCGGAGTGAAAACATTCAGTATTAGTCCCGAACCCACATATATCAACATTCGAGATATTGAGTCCGGATCCGATACAGAAGAATACTACCCGCTTCTTGTCGCTTCCAAATCAAGTCGACCGGCCATGCAAATGACCACAAACGCGGTCACTGATAACACTGCCTCCAGTTCTCCATACGATGCCGTAGTTCAGTCAGAGAGGACGGACGACGAACCGAACTCTCTCCCGCTCTTAAGTGACCCGATAACCCGAGATGAACTCCATTTCTGGATTCTAGGACACATAAAGGAAGACTACAAGTTCGGAGAAGTCTTCAATAGACTCGAATCCGGCGAACCCGACGAATACCTGAACGCCAACTATGAGTTGAGAGATGGCCTTCTCTACAAGATCATCTATCTCAACGGAACCCAAAAACCACTTCTTTGTGTTCCCCGAGGCGCAGTCGACGCGATACTGGCGATATGTCACGATGACCTAGGTCACCCAGGACAGTCGAAAACACTCGCCACCGCTCGCAACTATTTCTACTGGCAAACGCTCGAAGCCGATGTTGTCCATCACATCCGATCCTGTGACCCGTGTCAACAAAGCAAACCGTCATACAGCAAAGGCTATGGTAAGCAGATCCCATTGAATATTCCCAAGGCTCCATTCGAAGAAATCGCAATGGACTGTGTTGGCCCGATCAGACCGACACCCGAGTCAGGCAATAAGTATTTGCTGACAATTGTGGATCGCGCAACCAAGTTTGCCTTTGCCGAAGCTCTACCCAATATCAGAGCTGAGACAATCAAACCAGTTATCGAGAACTACTTCCGAACGTACGGAATACCCAAGACCGTTCTCACCGATAATGGTACCAACTTCCTGTCCAACACCATTGAAGATATGTTCGCCGCAGAGCATATCGAACACAAGTATACGACTGTTGAACGACCTCAGACCAATGGACAGAATGAGAAGTTCAACCAAGTGATCATTGAGGCCCTGCGCGCCCGATCAACTTCCCGCAACTGGGACCAACACGTGAAGAGGCTTACACAAGCCTACAATCAAGTGATGAACACCTCGACCCGACAATCACCGTATTTCCTTGTATTCGGTACACACCCAAGACTCCCGTTCCATAATCTGTCCGGCCTTAATCCAAACTGGACACCCGCTGATAGTAGGGCTGATCTACTCATAGAAGTCGCACTCGCCCGAATCAAAGCTCAAGAACACTCATTCAATATGCAAATGAGAAATAAGAGCTATGCCGATGCAAAAAGGACAGATAACCCGTTCAATGTAGGAGACCGAGTCTGGCTTAAAATCCCGAATGGAATCCGAATCAGGCAAGGAAAGTTGTCAAAACGTTTCGATGGCCCTTATGTCATCTGTGCCATACCTAACGAAGTAAACGTCCGAGTCACAACACCCGAAAAGGAAGGACAAGTCATCACCGTACGGGCTGACCGACTTAAGCAATATGTCGAACGCAACCCGCACTCAAGCCTGTCATCCTTCCAGTCCGACGGATCTACCGCCGACTTTGAAGGCAATTCCGATTCGGAAACCGAGATCATTCATTCCGATCTTGCACCCGAAGACGTGAGCGGAGAGATCAGTCTAAACTCTCGCCCACAACGACTCGTAAGACGCCCCAAGAAGCTCGACGACTTCGTCAGCTTCGCCAGCAGTACTGGTTAAACCCATCACTGCTCGGACTGTCTCTATGGAACCAAACCCGATCCGATAATCACACAATTCTGCCACATGTTAAGCCGAACACGAACCAACCCAAATGACTTGGTCACCCAACGGATATAGTACGTTAAAGGGGAAGGTCTGCGCCAGCCGCAGCACCGCTGAGGGTTTCAAAAAGTTACCCTTGGCATACCCGATAACAAAGAAAAAGACAAAAAAAATAAGCTCATCAATTCATCTGTTGTGCCAAAAGTGCACTCATCATCACCCGATCGCCGTTTATTCAGACCCAAAAAGTGGACTGACTAACCCGATCTTCATTTAGGGAATTCTATGAATTCAATTCGCAACTGTTGTTACTTGCTTCAACTATAGTATGACAAGTAACTCGATAAACTCGTGTTAAGCGATAACCCATTGCATAACCCAATGGCCTCGCTTGTGTGTGCTCAACGTGTGAGACCCGCCTCTTACGGTCCACAGTCACGTAACTGCATTGCCCGGATGAAACGCAACCTTCGGAATGCAGACCCATAAGTTCTAATGGTTCCCAATTATATCGCCGGCAACCAAAGAAAACCCGTCGTTAGTGCACACACATCACAACAAAGGCGTGAAAGGTCACCCTATTGACCCGACGCATCAGTCGAGTGAGTATAAGAGGACTTACCCGATCGTGGGTAGTGAACCCGTTCCAAAGGACAGTTCACTACAATAATGTCCGAACTAACGACCTTACCTGTTCGCGACATGCCCGTCAAGGGCCGTAAAACACGTGAAGATGGAACCGTGGCGAGACCAGTTCCCTTCAACTGTTGTAATCACCCCTAATACCCGTGGAGGTCGATCACAACAATGGCATGCAAATAGTCAATGGACTGATACCCGAAGATGGTGTCAGTGGCATATGAAAAGGTGTTCGAACCCAATTTGTAGATTATGATAATCTAATGACCGGTACCGATGGACGTAAGGCTAACGTAACTGCCAGACGTAAGGAGCTGACGAGCTCACCCGAATTGGACCACACTGGATGCTCCGATTCATCTAAACAAGTGACACGATATGGACCTAATACCGAAGTTACTTCCAAGCGAGAGATGTGCACACTCTCACTTGACCCTAGTAACCCAGGCATTAGCCGGCTTAACCAGTACAGTAAAATCGATACTAAGTCCGGCCGAATCTTGACCGTTATACGACTCTTCGACCCGTCTTTTGTAGGATTAGCTACCCTTTGAGAAAAGAACTCTTAGAGACCCGACACTGACACACAAGTCCGACCCGACACAGAGTACCGATGAAGTAGTTTAAGTAAAGAATCCAAGGAAGAGATTCTACGAAGGGAAGCCTAAGAAATGGTGTACCCGTTCGACCCAATAGCAAACACCTGGTTAAGCGTAACTAAATTTTATAGACAATAATTATAACCCATGCAACAACTCAGCCACTTGTAAGACCCAGTCTAGACAAATAATTGCCATTTGGTAACATTAAACCAATGCAATAGTTAATCCTGTTAAAAATCGAGATTCCTGTTTCACACATATATGTGATATTTATGTGCGAAGAATCTGACCCTTGACCCGTTCATTGTGATCGGAAAAACCAAAAGGATTATTCATAACCGACCAATAGCAAGTGGACAACTCATACGAAGAGTGTTGCAAGCGACTAAAACCGAGACAATGAATTTCATTATTCAACTCGATACCGAAGAAGCCACTACAGTGTCAAACTCACACTACAAGTGCTTTAAAAGTTGTGACTATATTCCGATCAGTGAACCCGATCTCAACTACCCAGTGCCGTAATGCCGCCAAAGAGGAACCCGAAAACTAAAGCGAAGACAACTCAGGACCCGCAAACCGCATCGAGTGTGCTGGTCATCATTTGTTCCGTCTGGGCAGCACTGGTGAACTTTGTGATCGATCAGTTAAACGAAGACCCGCCCAACTACTGGCTCATATCGCCGGCAGTTGTCCTTATCTTCTTAATCTTCTTTCTGGTCGCCTATACCGTACGTCGTGTGTTCAATTGAAACCCAGTCAACCCGTTAGACCGCTCAAATTAGTATAACCCTAAGGCCCTTCTCCTTATGAACCCGATTGTGTTCACCCACCGCTGGCTTATTATCAATACATATCTAACTTGATTTTCTAAAAATCAGGCCTATAAACGAATAAGTGAAGGTAACCCATAAAACCATACAAACAGAGTAAGAAACCAATTATGCGATCTCCAGGGGACCCATAAAAACAAATGGTCTTTACGAACCATTGCCTGCAATACTAATCTGTAAGGATAGTGATTGCTGTGAACCGATCTTCAGTTCAAAGTTTGCTTTAGCAAACGGAAACCGATACTAGGAACTGCATAAGTACAGTTGAAACCCGCAATTCTATGTCCCGGAGATGATCAGCAGGCCCGATATGTGCCAAAGTTTCTTAATCACCCGTTTGGTATGAATAATTTAGTTAAAAATTAATCCGCTCTAAGGATAAAGTTCCTTAAACCGACCTCACTATTGTTAAAATATAAAATTACCCGTACGTTGTCTCACCTGTACCTAACCACGCATTGCGTTATGTTAAACTTGAGACCTGGATTAGACTAATAAAAGCCTAACCAAAGCCAGTATTTCGCGCTCTAACCCGTCATTCAACGTGTGAAAGTCAACCGATTCACTTCTCTTTGTTCACCGACAACTAACTCAAAACCCGCTCTCAAAAGACATTTTAATACGATATGAGTGCCCGAAAAGTCGTCCACCAAATGGGACCCCAAGACATCACCACAATGATCGCCGCCGCCGGATGCCTCGAATACGAAGATTATCACCCGTTCGATCGCAAAGGAGACCCGATCGAAACTCTTCAGAAGGACACGATGACCTTCTACAAAGTGTGCGAAAAATTCGATGCTAATAATCCCGATCCGAAGCTGACCGGCAGTGCGCTAACAAAGAAGACCCGAAAGGTTGCCGATAAAAATGTTAAGACTTTCAAAGAGATAGTCGATCAAGCAAAGAATATCATTGGCGACCAGACCCGAATCATTGTGACTCCCGACTACGTTGATCAGCACCTAAACTGCATCAACTGCTTTCAGGCCAAAAACTACTTAACCCGATGCCATCGATATGGATTCCCCGCGGATGAGTCAAGTCATACCATCTGTTATGACTGTATCGTCAATAAAACCGACTCCACAGCCAGTTGGACGTTCTGCCCAAGTTCCGATCACACCGATGTCATTCATTACTACACCGGCCGACTGTTTGGCCAATTCTGGCCTGCACGCCCGATCGATATGGTGTTGGCCGACCTTGGTGTCTACGCTTGTAACGAATGCCCTGGCCTATACAAACCCAGTCAATCCCATGAGCACCAGATGCTACATGTGGCCGTTACTGAACTCGAGGCAAGTAAAAAGGAAACCCAAAAATCCAAAGACTCGTCAGATGAAGAAGAAGACGATGAACTGGATGAGGAGGAGGCCGAAGATGAGGAGAGTGACGAGGAGGACTATGGAAACCGTATCGAAGGACTCGAAGCCGAAGCATTAAGGCTTCGAAAGGAATTGAAAAGAACCCAAAAGGAGTTAAAGGAGGCACTCGATCGCGCTAACACCCCTCCTATGGCCACCCAGTCTGAAAGTGACCAGTCGCGACTTAAAAAGCTGGAAAAAGAAGTCGCGCTTATTCAAAATGCATACGACAACGTGACCCGAGCCAAAGAGGCCGCCGAAATAGAAGTCACCCAAATCAAAGTAAGACTGGCCGAGGCCGAAGCTGCGAGAGCTTCCGCGGAACAAAAGGTTACCCGTATGGAGATCGAAACGAATCAAATGAGACCCAATCCGGACCAGAGCGAAAACGAGACCCGCTCGATGGGAACCCCAAGCAAGAGACCGAAGCGATCACAAACCACTGTTCTGTCAGCCGATCTGTCAGAAGCTAATCTCGTCCGACTAAACCCAATCGCAATAGAAGACGAGGAACACAAGAACCTAGTGATCAAAGAGCTTCAAAGCAAATTACGCTTCTGGTGGTCCGAAACTGTCTCCCAAAGTAACCGTAAGACCCAATATCAGGACAAATTGGCTCAAGTGAAGGCTGCCTTTACGGCGCTCACCCAAATGGTTGAGAGCGCCCAAATAACCGTATCACTGGCCCGTCGTCTCAACTCGGCCATCGAAGCCCAAAGCCCGCTCTACGCTCTCGACACCAGTAAGTCGATCGCTGCTATCCGTGGACTTCTGAGAACGACCACACCGTACATGGCTCTGGTCGCTAACCCGAGTTACCGACCATATGCATACGGCCGTGCTAACCGCGAACTACCCAAAATTCCAATTCCGGTTACCCTTCATGGCAATTTCCGATGCGACCGGACTGGCCAACCCATGGTATCGACCCAACAAACATTCCTAAACTGGGACAGCAGTAGTTTCATTTCCCGTCTCTACGAAGAGGCCAAGAAACTAATGGGAGTGCCGTCAACAAATGACCTCCAACTCGTTGTCATTAATTACATTCCACTCGATTACGTCAACCCGATTGGCCCGTTCGGCCGACTCGATCATAGTCGACAACAGTCGTTGGACGCAATCGCGGGTAACTTCGATCACCTCGCGGTTAATGTTTTGCCAAAGAAAGGCATGGAAAACATCATTTTCAAAAACCCCAACAATAAATTCCAAGACCCGATCAGTCATCTGTTTAAGGCTGATTTTCATTGGGCAATGTCGACCGACGGACCAATCGCACCCAATGCTGACCACTCGTTCGACAATCTGTCGCCCTTCAACAACGGCGACTGTATCAATGCCATGATCAACGAAATGGCCGAATTCAACCAAATGAGTGTCAACCCGATTGAGATCGAGGCGAAACTGAAAGCCGCTCTGGACACGGTCACCCGTTCTTTCGACAGCCAGCAGGCTACCCTGAACAAGCTGATCGCCGAATTCAGAGCCCGATATGATACTAACCGACTCTTTCAGTTACCCGATCCGGCACCAAAAGTAAAACTTGAAACACCACCCAAACTCGAGAACCGGGACGAACCGATGGCTGGAATCTTTGCAACTGGTTTTGCCCCGCCAGCAATGCTACCGTTACTCACAACCCCGCAGACGTATGGCCAAGTAAGAGCCGCGCGTGACATCGAGGCCCAAGTTGGACAAGGGATCCAACGCATCCGTCGCAACTCGACCGGCCCGTCACCCGATGAGACGTCAAGACTTGCCCGGAACTTCATACGAACTGAAGGAAGCGGCACAATCAGCACTACCGGGGCCAGCCGCATAGTCCAGACCATTCCGAACCCGCAATTCTCGGACGACGACGATATGAACGAAACCCAAGGACGAGACGATGAGACTTCCGGAAACCCAACGAACGGAACCGGAAACTCTCGAGGGACCGAGAGTAAGTGAGAGGACGGAAGTGAAGTGACCCGATGTCCACCCGTTCCCGTTCCGCTCTCCAGTACCGAATATAACCGTTCATTAATCCCTTTTCTAC
>JAQGCD010000205.1:0-12214 GCA_034698965.1 Zygoribatula sp. | reverse complement strand
ATTTGCGAGAAGAGAGCAAAGAATTTCATATTCGGATTATTTACTGAGTTTTAATGTTATTGCTTAAAGAATTTGAGAGCAGAGCCATAAAAACTGTCTGCGAAAATGTCTTCGTCTCCGTTAGCCATAACAATCTATTTGGCCATAACTCCAAGGTTAGTTTCTTAATTTCAATTTACCACTCATGACATTAGAAGCAGTGGTAATTCAAAACATGTCTATCTCTAGATTGATGGCTATGAACAAAGTTGAACAGGCTATCACTTTCTGTGAAGAGCCGACCAAAGAATCGGTTGTCAGTCGAGCTCTTCAGAGCCAAAGCAAAACTGAATGCCAACCAAAACAAATGCAATACCGATAACGAAAAAGTTAACAAACTTATCAATAATGGAAGGAATAGGCATAACATAACTGGAGAGACGACGTCAGACGACGTAATCTGAGATGAGATTCTGGGACATTGAATGCAATTGAATGCTATTCAAATCGATTTATAAATCCAAGAAAAATAAATAATCCATGAAATATTGTAAGCAATGCAAAGCATTGGGAGAACTCCAACGAAGAAAAACTCAATTTCTTACGAGTCGTAAATAATTTTATGTGTTTTCTTCTTCGGAGATAACAATAAAATAATGTCTTTAAAGACAAGTTTCTACTTTATTTACCTCATAATAAAAGAATTATAACAGTTTTGTATTGTCAGTGGTTGCCAGTCATCGGCAGTCATAGCCAGTGGTTGGCATCCATCGCAGACCCTTATCATCTAATGCCTGAACCGCAATATTAGGTCTGACTCTGGCGTTATGGCTTCTCCTAAACTCTAATTTATTTAAGTTTTTATAGTGCGCTCGACTGCCAGCTCTGCCAACAGTGCTAACATTGCCAACATTGCCAACAATGCTCTTCTATTAGGTTCTATTGGGTTGCATACATGTAGTGTTGTGTCTGTTCTCTGCAGAGGATGTGTTCCTGTGCTTTGACTGTATCCTCTGTATCATCGGTTTTATGTTTGCAAGAAAATACAATTTGGGTGGAGTTGACAAAAGAGCGAATCTATCGCTTCTTCTTAAATGACTCAAAAGTAATAGTTAGCCGACAAGAGTCTAATATTGCAAATGTTAACCATTATATAGCGGGTGCTTAAACTAAGCGTAAGTAAACCATAAAATCGGTGCAAATGTTTGCCAAACACGTTGTTGTCTACGACTAATAGTTGTGGCAATCGATCCGACTTAAGGTGAATCATAGCAGTCATAACACTGAGCCCTATCTGTCTCTCACTCTCAGGAGTGAGTCATAAGATGTGGCCAACAAAGAGCGAACCAACGAAGAACGAAGACAATGGCTGTCGAGGGAGACTCTAAAGGGTGTCACACCTTATCTTATTTGCATTTCTTCAATTAATTATATTCTTAAATGTGGGTTATGGTCTGGCATTGGGACGCCAGTCAATAGAGAGATGAATTAGCCAAATATGAGACATATTCGGCAAACAAGTCGCGAGGCTCTGGTCTGAGGCTCTGGTCTGAGGCTGAGGTCTGGCTTATTGTGCATACATTCGAAGTGCAATCAAGTGATGGCAGAGAATAATAAATTTGAGATTTGAACGCATTGGAAAGGGAGACATTAAAGGAGAACATGAAGAGAGCACAGTCAGAGTGTGAGAGGACAGGGAGGACACGGAGAATACGGAGAACAGGGAGGATAGAATGAGAAATAAGTTAGTGCTTTGAGCCAAGTATGCGAAGACCGTTAGGCGCCACTAAACCCACTTCTCTCTACTCTCCACTCGTTTCAAACTCAATAGGTTTTCATTTTCTATTCGCTGAAAACACTTTTACTTTAATATTGTTATTACTTTAGTCGTGAAATTACTGATAAGACGATAGCTATGACTCAAACATTGAAAGTCTCTGTGTCTGTATGTCTGTCCTAATTAGCGCCGGTGTCGACCCGTGTCAGCCCTCATCCGCTAATATATTGCTTTATTAAACATTATTGCTTATTTCCAATCTGCCACCATTGCATACATTGCATTCAATCCATGCATTGCCTACATTGCATATATTGAGCGACACATTTCAAACATTTCAAACTTAATATTTAGCCATATCTCAGTCAACAATCATTGTAGTCAACAAACAACAAGTTGGTTAATACAGATCAAGAACTACTTTCTAAGTTAAAATTAAGCATTACAACCCTAACAAAATTGCTAGATCTAGGTCCAGAAACAATTTCAGATGTTTTCTTGTTTATTCTATGAAATAAACAAAGGATCTTTTGAAAACTGAATGAAAAATAATAATAAACTAAAATAATAAGCAACAAATAAGTATAAGCTGATAGAGTAATAGCGAATGACATGCGATCAGTGATCACTGTAGTGGTGAACACCTTGCTCTTTCACAGGTAGAGCAACACTGCAATCTCAATGACAAAAAGTTTACTCACTTTTCAATATTCCAGTTGCAAACCAACGACCGATTCAGTGACCGGAGGTATTGCCAAATGTCTGTTCCGAGGGTTGTGTTCTAAACAAAACAGACAAAAGTCTAATGCATTACAAATAGAGTTTGGAAGGCATTTAGAACATTGAGAGCACAGACTTGGCATCAATTGCCCGAAAGACAACTTTTCTGCCTATAAATGACTTCAAATCTGGTGTCGCCATAAGAGCCAAACAGGACGTAAGCGATGATTCAAACCCTGCGAGTTCTGAGTCCCGCGAGACAGCCTCAGAGATGCAAAGCCCTCACCACCAGTGTCTCAATTGTCACGTTATTTGTTGATTGTCTTCTTAAATAACAAACGTAACCCAAAAGCCAACCAATAGACCCCTTCGGTGAGAATGAGTGAGTTCTAGCCTTATCTTATCGTTATTTGGCGGCCGAAGCGGAAAATCCCTTCACTCACCTTATCATGTATTTGATTGCCGGCACTGACAATGCTTTTGGAGATATTTTTGCCAGAAAGCTGATCGCCGCGAGGCCGAACTTAACACATCACCTTGGTCTTCTCTGTTTTGCAAGGTCACTTTAATTGCCGATATTGCGGATAATCGGATCCGGATATATCGATAGACAAACCATAGGATTCGGGCACTTGTCTACCACTGGCGACACCTCTGATCGGTTATGAGCCCAAACCAGTTGTGAATCAAAACAATTCAGTAACAATTTAGTAAACCGACTGAGCGTTCACTCGATTGCCGCCACCGATGGCCACTCTCTTCAGGCAATTACCTTTAGGTGAGAACCCCTGGTTTGACCCCAATAATCCTTTAATTTTAATGCATTGATCGATCCGCAGCCAACAAGCAATGGGTGACCCGACTCACCAGATTGCGGTCACTGAACACTACTTCTGTGATGTATGGCGGAGAGTATAAACAAATAAAAGAAGCCTCGACCATTAATTATCCCTTCGAAAATGGACCGATTAGTCCACGGTTTCGGGGCAAACACTCGCTCAGACGTTACCCTATGAATGTCCGATGGTTTCATAGATCTGCCGTTGTTTGTATGGATATTCGACTAAAATAGATTGATTTGATAATTATTCTTTGGATAGTCGATGAGATCAGAGATGTTGTTGTCCCGGCTTTGGCCGAATCTCTTAGCGAAGGAGATATTCGTTGGGAAAAAGGTTTGTCATTTTAATAAAATGGTTCAATAAAATTATAATTCAAATAAATTATAGCCGTCGGAGATTCTGTTGGCCAGGATGAAGTGGTTGGCGAAGTGGAGACCGATAAAGTGAGTTCCCGTTCAATGTTAGTTTATATCCACAATATTCTAAGCATTGCGCCAGTTATCAAAATTGACTAAAAATCTTGGCTTTCAGGTTACTTTAAGTAATAATTCTTTATCCGTAATCTATCACGTTTGAAATTTCAAGCAATTATATTATTTAGATTCTAGAATTTTACACCATTATAATTTTCATCAAGGTAATTCTTGATGAAAATTTCAACTTTATAAATTCCAATTATATATGAATATGCTTGTGAATTATCTAATATTGTCAAGGGCATTTCTCTTCGACACTATCGTTCATTCTTCAATAACATGTCCCTCTTAACTGACATTAAATTTAAAATCAAAGCCAAAAGTTGCCCCAACATCAGTGAATGCAATTACGGAGACCAGAATGTTAAATGGGAGTTTAATAAATGAGCCAATTATTTGTGATATGTCACGAATGTGTGTGACCATCACCAAGATAATTGGCCAGCTTGGTGATGGTCATTGATCTGATCGTATTTTGAGGTTCGCATTAATTATCTAAATATCATTTCAGTACTAACGCATTCAAAAGCGGAATAAAAGTGTTTTTGTGTCTCAAAAGTAAGTGAGAGTTGAATATAATTAACGAATAATTTGATGGATTCGTTAATAACACGACAAAACTTTTGGAACCGTTTTAAGTAACGACACGCAAAAAAGTGTTGGACAGACATAAACCACTTTCATTGGTATCCCTCGTGAGTTGACTGAAGTTATGAATGCTTTCTCATTCTCGTATTCGACTCTTACATTAGATATAATATTCATTAATAGTCGGCTCGAATGGGAGCACACGTCCTGTGTCTCTAACAGATATTGTTTGCCTCAAATGGATTATGTCTATAAGTAATGTCCGCAATACTACTCTATTCGAGTTAATATAAGTTTTTCGCATAACTAATAACTGTTTTTAATATAGTATTGCTTTTTATTGCTGTTTAGTCGAGTGGAGCCATAGCTGCGAGTCTGTAGTGTTGTACTGTTGTAGAGATAGACAGATAGCCGTTCTGTGGGCTCACATTAGTTGATATGAGTTTGCAATTTAAGAATAGACCTCAGATACGAGTAGTGATCATAAGTAATATGGGAAGCACGCAGTCTAACATACGGTTCATAACGGTAGGTATGGGTGTGGCTCCGATGCACTGACCCGTCAAGTCGTCCCTTTTGTCATTACGGGCTCCAACTTAACAAATTCTCATTAAGAGAATGAGAGAATGCCTGCGATTATATTAGAACCGAATTCTGTTCTCATATCTGACAGAATGCCTCATATATTGCATAACATTATATTGTGTGCACTCTGGGCCTCACTTGAGGTGCGCACCGAAGACCGCATTCATCGATTCAATTAAGTCGAGCACAAGTCGACTGCGGGTTGCCATGGCTTGTCATTGCTTGCCATTGCTTGCCCTCAATGACCACTTTCACTCTGCCCACCGCCTCAGACCAATCCAACCAACTATTCGACTATTTGATCAAATATTTTGTTTATTGATATTAATACAATACTTGAAGCCATCGAATCCCAATTGGCCAGTGTTTGACTCTGTCCACCCCTAAGAAATAATTACGGTCTCAAAGATGATAGCAAACCTCTCTTCCGTCGTTTGTTTGGTCAAACATATGTCTGAATCGCTATTAATAACAGATATTACTCTACTTATGAGTTATTACCGAAATCAATATCAATAAAATTCTTGAACGTTCGTGCCACTGCAGTGGCACTGCACCACAAGCTCTGGAGGCGAGGCATGCCTTTAATCATATCGGAGTTATGCATAATATGACTGTCACTTTACAATAAGATGAGTTCATCTGACATAAAACATCTTTTCCTCCATTTGAGTCGACGAAACAAAAAGCACTCATTTACTACTCTCACGAATTGGTTTCTTTAGATTTCTTGTTTTACATCAAAAATAATTATAACATTATATTTTTATCACACCACAGTTGCATTCGAATCGACTAGTTTATTTATCTTAATTCCTTAACCAAGAGCTTAATATTACGAAAATTTATTTTAATTATAGGCAAGTGTTGTGCATAATATTAAGTTATTCCTAGATTTCAATTAAAGCAAAGAATGCCTTCGCATATGTACACTATTTTCTAATATTTTGTTTCGTTAGTTTAAATGACTTATTCGTTGCGTTTGTTTGCATAACCACATTATTATCGCATATTTAGACAGAATTTCTTTATTGTTGGCATAATTCTGTTATATTAATCGCAAAACATTCAAACCTTAGACAAAACTTTCTTTTCCTGACGTCTGTTAGCGTTAAAGTGTGTACTGAAAAGAATAATCAAATTATTAAATAATAAAAAGACGATATTAAGTCAAACATATCCATAGTTAATAAATTTGCCACTGATCTGCTGATCTGCTGTGTCTGTCTCTCGTATTCACTCTCGGCTCTCCTTCAGCTCTCTCAGGCTCTCCCATCTCTCTTGCCATCAGTCGCTCTCCATTAATGACTTATTAATATTACTTAAGTTTTTATAATAGTTTGTTTGGCAAATCTGAAAGGGATGTAATGATGATTATGGTTGAAAAAGTTTTGAACAATGAAAGCTCGTTTGCCGGCAATAACTTAGTTTATTAATGCCATAGAAAGTTATTATGAAAAAGAGGTCGTAAATGGTAATCATAATAATAATTTAAGTCATCGCATGAGAAATTAGTTTTTCTGGTGGAAAGAAATCTTTTCAATTAGTTAATCATTATTATTGCGTGAATACTAATATTATGCTATCATTTCTTTGGCTAAACTAATAGCTATTTATAATTTTTTAAATGAAACCCATTCTCCACTCATTCCTCTCTTCCCTCTTCTCCTCATTGTTTCGCAAGAATCTATATATTTGAGCGAAACTCACTTTTGTCTCACATTATACTCGGCTCGACATATAGGGCTATAGTTTTTCGATAATGTTTTTTAAGACAATGAAAAGTGATTTATATGCGACAAAACCTTTCATATGGCTGTCCATTGAAGCCAAGTATATCTCTATCTATCCATCGATTATATTCATTTTCATCCAGGAATCGGGTTAAGCCGCCAGTTCTTTAATTATTGCCTCGTTTTTTATGGTTTGTCGCAACAGAACAATACATTTAGTCATTACTAAGTTTGAGAACCATTCAGAAGAAGAGAATGAATCTGTTTATCAATTGTGTGCTCTTTTAGAAATAGGATATGATTTTTAAAGAGCGCTCTAATCAATAGATATTTGATAAGTTAAGTAAAGTGAAAGACTATATCGTTGGCTAATTAAACCTTTTTTGCTCCTCTGTTTGGCCTAAAACTTAATTTGGGATTCGCCGACAATAATGATTGCCTTAACTGAGTCCAGAGCAGCCCTCAAACAGCTTAAGGCTCAACCCTTTCCTGTTATATCAGAATTTGAATCTAATCTAAATATAAAATTATTTGTCATTCGAAGCGTTATAATAAGTTTATCACTAATTCTTCTGCAATCAGTCTTTAGTTAGCTCTCACAAGAAATTCTTTTTTATCGATTTTACTTTCGGTTAGTATAACATTGGGAATATCATCGCATTTGCAAATTTATTCTTTAATTAGACATTTATTAAATCGAGATTAACGTCAACTTATCTCTTGGCAGACTTCAGTTCCGATTCACTCTCCAGTGGCCGGAGTGATAGAAGAGCTCTTAGTCGAGGATGGAGCAACAGTGCAGCCGGGAAAGGTAGTGCTCAAAGTGCGTGTTGGTGCCCAAGGTTCCCCTAAACAAGAATCGGTACCCAAGCCAAAAGAGTCCAGAGAAGAAGCGGCCAGTCCAACCCCACCCTCTTCACAGCCATCTCAAGTACCAGAAACAGCACCGCCACCACCTCCCAGGCCTTCGGCGCCATTGTCTTCGACACCAATTGATTCTATCAAAGTGACGTCACCTGCAGCTGACTCGACGCCAATGGTCGGTGGACGGAAGGAAAATCGGGTCAAAATTAATAGAATGAGACTGAGAATTGCTCAGAGACTCAAAGACGCCCAAAATACATATGCAATGCTCACCACTTTCAACGAAATCGATATGAGGTCTGACCGCTCTCTCCTTATATCCAACACTCGACTTATGATTTTATTCCTTAATTAGTAATATTATCGAAATGAGAAACTTACATAAGGATGCGTTTTTGAAGAAGCATAACATGAAATTGGGTTTCATGTCAGCCTTCGTAAAGGCCACTGCTTATGCTCTGGTCGACCAACCGGTTGTCAATGCAGTCATCGATGAGTCTGAGATTGTATATCGTGATTATGTGGACATCAGTGTCGCGGTGGCCACACCTAAAGGCCTGGTGGTGCCCGTCATCAGGAATGTCGAGGCTATGAACTACGCGGACATTGAGAAAAGTATTAATGCTATGGGTGAAAAGGTATGTCTCGTCTGAAAGAGAAGCTCATCTAAATTAATTAACATTTCAGGCCCGAACTGGATCTCTGGCCATTGAAGACATGGATGGCGGAACTTTCACTATTAGCAATGGTGGAGTGTTTGGTTCAATGTTCGGCACTCCGATTATAAATCCGCCGCAATCGGCAATTCTTGGAATGCACGCTATCATTGAGAGACCAGTCGTTATTAACCACAAAGTAAGTTCTTGAGAAGCGTTATTTCAATTTGAAAACTAGACATTTTATGAATTTTTTTAAAGATAGTGATATAATAATGGTCAACGATTTCAACAAGCTGTTTTTTCTATATAAATGTCTAAAATTCAAAGATTTTATTATCATGTTTAGGTAGTTTGAGCATTTATTTCAAACAAATTAACATACTTAACTGCACAAACTTAATGAATCGGTATCCCCGATACTTTTCAGCATTATTAATTATTAATTATTATTAATTATTATTAATTATTAATGGCTGATATATTTCGAACTGTATCCCAGTTCATTCTCTAAGACGATGTGAGGCAAATATTTTTAAAAATTTTTGAAATGCACTGTACTCAAATTTTGGAAAATTCTTCAAAAAGATCACTTACCTTGCATATTTTAGTTATACATATTAAATTATCTGTACTTTTTAAAAACAAAAATGCGTTGGTCAATCAATGCAAAGGCCCTCAATTTTTAAGTCGCCCTCAAATACACTTTTGCATTGACTTAACATTAGCCCCCAAACATTGAGGTGTCTAGCCCATGTTAGGCAAAATTAGGCAAGATGAAATTTTGTCAATAATGGTTATTTTCATGAGGATTCTGAAAATCATAACCATTTTATTGGGAAATGTTGGGAAATTGCGAATTCAGATCATGATTGAAAAGCCAGAACCAGAGCTTTGATTTGTGGACATGTCTTGAGTTGTGAGTCAGTGATCAGTGGTCTCAGTAGTCGAGATGTGAAGCGTCGGTGAGTTGTCGTAAGTGTCCGATAAGTGGTCAACACTTAAACCATTAAACAATTGATAAATCAATTTTCACACGTGTTGTGAACAATACAAAGCAAACTCTGACTTCACCTTGCTATTCATCAACAATGATCTATGGCCCTCTGACGGTGGACCAACGCCTTTAAATCCCAATCCTCCAGTCACTAATTCAATCATTTGTGATCATCGCTTGCGAAGTGGTATCAAAAAATTAGAGAGATCTTATTGCTGTAGAAGAATTTTTAGGACACTTGACCTTAGAATGCCTATAATACTGAAGCATACAATTGGATACTAACTTTGAGAAAGTAAAAACTATTCGACAGTTCGGCAAATAATTTTGATATTACGTGACTTATTATTCAATCGATTGAACGATAGAATAGTTTGCTATAAATATTGCTACAGTTAATGAGCAAGTGTAAAATGTTTGTGGTCTACTTGTCGAAGGACCTACTATTTGCTATATATTAGATATTCATATACCGAGTGTAAAGTTGAATATCGAGCGACAGCACTGAAAGAGCACTGAAAGAGCACTGAAAGTCTTGAGATTAATGGCAAGCCTTCATTTATCTTAAATAATATCTATGTTCAACAACTCCTGACACAAAGATCGAGCTATTGATACTAAAGTAGAGGTAATTTGCATAATTGAGTTAACTCAGTATAACTCCATTAGTGATTTCGGCAATGAATATGAGTCGAGACGGAGCCAACAAAGTCACACAAATCACAAATGAGTTGAGGCCAGTCATTGGAGACAAGCGAAGGGCAGTTCTGGTAGTTCTGGCAGTGGTGGTAGAGTAAGAGAGACAATGGGAGCCAAAGTACACAAAGTATAATTCATATTTCATTGCCAGTGTCTAATGTCTAATGTCTTGCAGGCTTTCCTCTCCTTCTCGCGGACCCTCGCATGCAATAAATTGCAAATTTTCAATATTTGTAAGGGATGTCAATTTCAAATTGACTTTAGCTCTTCTCGATCCTCATTCAACTCAATAATAGAGAGTGCAATCATTTTTATTCAATTATGCGTTTGTCTGCCACTCCGGAGAAAAGATGTAATCGATTCCTTTTGAATGACCGCTCAGCTAATGAAAAGGGGGTATATATGACAGGAAACAGAACGACATTGCATACAATTGTCGATTGAGCTATTGAGCTATTGAGCAAGCAAAGGCAAAGAAGCCAGAACAATTAAGACCGTACCGTGCTTAAAGGCTGTAATAGGTCGCTTCCTTCGGGGGACAGAAGCCGCTCAAGTTCGTCGAAGAGCGAGTCCACGTCGTCATCGATCGGGTCGAGAATGGGCAGCATTGGGTCGCCGACGACCAGAGAGTCGCTGTCGGCCTCATTGATGAGGGCGTCGTCCAACTCAGTGAGAAGGTTGTTCTCGACGAAGCCATCGTCTTCGGCAACCGATTCGTTGTTTATATCGTCAATGAATTCTGATTTCAATACTTCGTCAACTAATGGTAGAAATGTGTGCTTTTGGTTAGTGTTGGACTTATTTAAGTATGTAATGCAATGCTATCTCATTATGACTTTACATTCGAACTTTAAATCTCATTATGACTTATCATCTGTTGTGAGTATAGGCTCGACGAGAGGGCTCGACAGGACTCGACACATGCCTGAGCCTCGGCCGAGGTCGACGGTTGGACGGCAGACAGGAGACGGCAGTGCACGCGCCACTCAGGTCTAACCTATGCTTCAAATGTAATTATGGTAATCAATATTCGCGACACTCTGACGACCACATTAGGACATGACATACACGAGACCCAAGAGGACCGATCAGAAAAGCAAACTCATCACTTCTACCGGCACTTAACTATTCATAAAAGAGTCTGTTTTGTGACAAAGTTGTGTGAAAACGATGAGCCATTCGGTGCCATTAAGAGAACAGAGATGTCCAAAACGGACATGTCTGTGCATTATGCACTCTTGTCCTGATCACATGTATAGGTTCATGACCGGTGGATCTCTTCAATGAGACTAATGTGGCCCAATGTGACACATTCAGCTTAATTACACAATACCATTGTATTTACGGGTAGACTCAAAGCACGGGTGGAGATCTTGTCCGAGCAAAGCGACAGTTATAGCAAATATACTCTTCATTATATTCTGTATATACCACATATATAAAACAATATTTTCCAATAATTTCGGTCCAAACAATTATGATATTTTATAATATTTAAACAAACATAAAACTGCAGTACAGTCGGGTCATATGTTTAAAGTGGATTCAACTCGCATACTTTTACGGATGCTTTTAATAAGGATTGGGTCACTACTTTATGCCGGACTGCATCTTTCACATATAAAATGCCCATTTTTTGTCATAAAATAATTTCATTTGCTTAATTTAAGTTTTGAGTTGTTGTTTTGCTATTTCAAAGTAATATGTTGGTAATTTTGATATCTTAATAGCTGGCTAATTTCTTTATTATAGGCAAAAATGGTGAAACAATGTAAACATCATAATGGAGTTTTATAGGAGTATGAGAGCTGTTAAATGTAAATTACAAGATTACGGAATAAATTAATGAAAATTTAATAATATGAGCACAAGTAGTATACCATAATTCACAAGATATGAGAAAATAAGACAATAAATCATTTATTGTGTCGCAAATACAATGACTCGACTCGACTCGAATTTATTTTAATTATAATTTTGTCCCAATATATGTTACCTATTTTATATCTATTTATTACCTATAAAATAGCAAATATTGAGCAGACAATCGAATTTATTGGTGAATAGGAAATTGGTCTGTAAATCGGACCATGTTTTCTCAAAATTGCACAATGCCTTGCAAAAAGCTTGTCACATCGTGGTTATTATAGTTAAAAATTATATGGCTTTTTATTAATTTCACGATTTTTTATATTTCAATTTTAATAAACCTGAAAAATTGACATCCTTTTTGAAATGCATTGTGCTTATATGAGCTGACCAGGACCATGTTTTCTGTTATCTCATTTCTCAATAAAA
>JAQGCD010000204.1:0-12262 GCA_034698965.1 Zygoribatula sp. | reverse complement strand
TATGTCAAATTATTTCAATTCTTGAGTGAATTGATATAATTAATTGTATTAGTAATTCGCTAATTGTCGATAAGCGATGACAATTAATTTGAATGTATATCTGGTACAGGTGTAGTTGATTACTTGCAGAATTATTGAGCCTGATGTTGCCTTCCTCCAATGTCTCCAAATACGAGGCGCAGAACTGTTTTGAAACATTCCACTGATGTTTGAGATAAAAGTCGAGCCGGAAATCCTTTGCAGAGACAACAATACATTAGACAATGAATGCGAGGCCATCGCTGTCCCGCAGACCATATCCTTGTCGTTGATAGAACTGATGTCATCCGTGTATAAAACGGTCGACACTACCAGTAATTCGCCTGAAAGTCGTGAATCAGATTCAAATCGTTTCAAAGGTTTTAGAGTTCATTCAAATGTCAATACCTGTGCTGATCGGAATCGTCGGGTTTGAGCGCACTTCTGGAAAAATACCGATAATTAAGATCCAAATCATTTTGTAAGACATTGTGATCGAGGTCTCGATTCGGGGACTTTTTGCCAACAAATGGCTTACAAAAAGATTTGAGAACTTTATTGTTTTCCAGATCTTAGTTAACAGTAAAAAATAAGTCGACTATTGATTTGACATTTGGGTGATTCAAACGGTTTGTCAGAGAAGTCTAGCAATTATTGGGTATCAATATTTAGAGTTTTGAAGTTCATTTGTTTTAGAATTGAATTTTTTGCAATAAATTAAATATTATTCTGAGATTTTATAGATCATTATATTTAGTAAATATAATTGTGAATAGAATTTATGAAGGAGAAAACTCCTGGTTAAACATGGCACTCTAAACAATAAATAAGCCTTTATATGCATCATGGTGAAATGTTATGTTGCAAGAACAAGCATTGAAAGAAGTATTTCTTAATATCGCTCAACAATTTCCGATCGCAAACGAATCGGAAACAAATTATTGAAGTGTTTCACGCAATTCACTCAAAAAGTATTAAATATTAATGATATGCGAAACTTCGATCGATTACAGCTTTAATCGATTTCCAATTTGTTTCCTTGGAAATTTACCTTGGCAATCTTATTACCAGTCGCCATCATACGATTTAAAGCCATGTAGCTTAAAATTGAGCAACTTAAATTATCGGCTCTATTAAAATGAACATGTTCAAAGGGGCCGATAGATGTCGCGTCAAATTCTTAGTTCACTTAGAGTTGAACATTGCCTCACAATTCTAGTTGTTTAATACCTTGATACTTCACCCTAAAATTGGTAATTTGAGTGGATGTCTATTAAAATTAAAGCGATCGATTAATAACTGCTCAATTAGGGCAAATTTATTTTATCAATGAATAGGCATTTTATTATACGTTTGAATTGACAATTGGTAGCCGGGATTATATGATAGGCCTAGAATAGGCTTTTTGTGAAGTGACCATAGAATTGAATTCAATGTGTGAATAGAGGCCAAACACAATGGCGATTGTGTCGAGTATGCAGTTTTGTCATAGAGAGCATCATTCAATAATTTAATCGACCTCTGCTTCCCTTTTCATCTATGGATTACTCTTGAATTTCATGTAATTTTTAGCAAATATGAAAGATAAAACTTATTCGAAGTTGAATTAATAGCAACATTTACATTGAGGCGATTGCTATTCATAAAGTATAATGGTACGATCACAAACTTTGTAATTTCAATTTTTGTAACAGATATAATGCCCAATAATTTTCCATCAGTGATAACAGATATTCCCCGAGCCAGACAAGAGGTCAATGATAACTAGTCTTGGTTTCAATTCAATGTTCTCAACAAAAACTCCCTTTATGGTCATGACTATGTGCTGTCTGAGCTTGATTATATTTGACTGTCAAATATGCAAGATGACTTATGCTGCTCTATAGACTATAGTGTTGAGCTCATATGTTTTTTGATATGACTGCGTATGGAACGTATAATGTGTCGTTTTATTTTCCATGGTTAATTTCACAATAAAATAATTTCATTAGAATTATTGACAAGAAAATGCCAAGTATCAAATTATGGAATTTTACTAAAAATATCTATATATTTATTTGCCTCAAAATAGAAGATTGCTGGATTTAATTAGCTGTTGCATATGATAACATTCTCCTATCAATTAGCTAGCACCACTTAGCGAGATTGCCATTAATGGTATATTAGACCAAATCGATAGACGAAAATTAATCACAAAGCAGTATATCGTGTTTCGACATATTAAGTGGCGGTTAATTAATTTTTGCTGTAAGAGAACCAGAGCTGTGAGTATATCAATGCCTCTATGGATGTGTCGGCGCAGCACAGGTCAGGTCAGGCACTGGAATCGCGAAAGTAAACTAATCGATAGCTAATTATCAGACAATTTCATCGCATAATTACACGCAATTGAATGTTGAATATCGGCAATGTTTCGATTGATCTCCGGTCGCAATAGCGATGGCAGAGCACCGGCACAGGACTGGCATAACACATAACACCATTAGAGGACAACCATAGCCAGTAATCGAATGCCGACTCTTTGTCGGAGCGCTTTTAATAACATTTATCGCTATATTAATGAGATATTGATTCGAGACATTGTTCTGTTGTCCGCTTCGCATATCCCGAAAGCATTGAAAGCAATGAAAGCAATGCTCACACGAATGCAATGCCAATATCGTTGTATTGGTGTGTGATTGGAGGCCCGACTGAGTGGCCGGCCGTCGATCGGACTCGAATCCATTGATTTATAGTTTAATTTCATTAGGAACTCAATCTTTTTCTGGTCAGATAAGTGTCAGAAAGTTCGCAACGAACAGGTGATGGCTATTGTCTGGCGCTTGAAAAACGATGATTAATTGATTGCTGTGTTTGCCGAACACATACATAGGAACACATTCGGAGAGCCCTAACCTCAACTGCGGTGCCCAACAAATGCCCAACAAATCTAGTCTAATGTACTTTTAGTTTTTATTCTAGTTATGTATTAACCATAATATAGTCGGCGTTTGGCCCCTCGACGCCCCTCGCAGTGCCGTTCAGTGCCGTTCAGTGCCGCTCAGCTGACGAAACTCGTGGCCACAATCGTTAATTTTTTTATTGTCAGCACTGCTTCTAATGATTACGCCAAAAGGGCATAACTCAGCGCCAGGTCTGAGCGCTTAGTTTTGATTTCAGTTTAATCGCCTTAATCATCATCGCTTAAGACTCGCAATAAAGTAATGAGTCCTGGTTGCTTTCAAATGAGATCCATTGTCTGGATAAAGTAGGATTATATTTCAGTGAAGCTAGTATAACCTAGGTGAATGTTCATAATTATTCTTGTTGAGTAGGCATTACACTACATTGTATCTAGACAGAAACTTTCTTAGAGCTATCAATGAGCTGAGTCTCAAATAGCCATACACTGTGCAGAACTAGAGTGGAGACCGGAACTAAATTCGAATATTGTCTATGCTATTAATTTGGTGATTCTCACAATGGTTTCACCTGAACAAAACCTGAACACGAGCTGAGCATTAGAGTGATTGCCATATTCGGCAAAGTAGTGATGCATTTGTGGCGTTACTTAACTTGGATGAGCCCTTTAGTTGCCGGAGTGGTATTCAATTTTTGATATCCGGCTGACTATTGCCTCTAATAGTGAGAAGTGCTTTCATCGATCATTCTTATTGACAGATAACGCGATGCACTCAATTGTGGCCAATAATTATAAGGCAATCATTGGTACTCCTATTGGGCACTGCATTGTTCCAGACCTGGACTGCAATCCGGTAATTACTTAGGATGACCACAAACCTGTTCCAATGACTGTGATTGCCACGAGCGAAATCGCAATCACACATCATGATGAACAAACAGACACACAGACATGATGAGCTCCGATGGATCGGGTGTTAGTGATTGCGATGACAAACAATAGCAAAGGAATGAGCAGTGACTACGAACTCGAGATTGAAGACCTGAGAATTAGTGGTTAAGACCTGAGAGGAAGAGCTGTTGGGAAGACTGCGATGTGAGCCTTGAGAAGTGAGATCAAACAATCGTGTGTTGCGATTGCAGCCGTTGCTGGCGTTCCGTCATTGCCAGTGACGACCAGTCTGTCTGGCCGTCAGCGCCGTCAGTGCTGGTCTGCCAGAGCGTCAGAGGCACAGACATCAGAGGCAGGTATGGCTCGGATGGGCCCCACTCTCGAAGACAGTGTTGTTGTGTTTTAAGCCAAATTACTTTTTATATTCGCTGTTTGTTTCTTCCAATATATAACTTCTCTAACGCCACAAAAGATAATTCTAATGCTGTGTTGAAATGTTGAGTCGAGCCCATGATTATAGGCTGTCATGTCATTGATGAGCCAACACAGTGAAAGGTCACGACTTCATACTTGAATTGCTTCGCTAATCGAGACCAGAGAGATGGCAAAAGTAATTTCAGGTGCGATACTGATTGCCAATGATTGCAAATGATTGCCAGCAATTGCCCAACGATTGCCCAACACTGGACTCACCTCTCGATCAGTCCGATGTGGTGTGCGCTCAGTCGCAACACAGGCTCTCAATTCATTACCATTCAATTTAACGCCAATTATTCTTTGTTTTCGATTTAATTTTTTCTCTCGACTCGACTGTTGGCCATCAAAATTCAATTTTCATCAATTTCTTTTTGCGAATTTTTTCATCGCTCAAAATTGATACACAAATTGGCAATAAAACTCGATTTTAGAGCCACTCTAAGGGCCACTAATTCTTGGTTTGTGGCGAAACCACAGACTCTCTGAAACAGAAACAGAGAGAAAACTATTGGCAAAGGAAGCAGAAAAGTCTTATTTGTCTTATCTCTACTGTAAAGTTCAGTTCAGTTCTTGTGCAGCAAATTATAGTCGAAAGTAATCAGAGATTTGCGGTCTCGCGGGTGGAAATACTATTATGGGAGGCATTCCTCGTCATTCCTCTTCATTGCCATTCCTGTGTCTCTCTCGACCAGCGCTCACTCGACTGCACAGTACCACTAAAGACAGTAATTTCCACTAATACCCGGTTATTGTCTATAAGGCCCGATAGCTGTGGCACAGACTCAGTGCCCAAACAACGCGCTGACCATTCATTTCCAGTTAATATATAAATATCTGCAAAAAAGTATTCTCTTTTCCTCTATTCTTCTCATATCAGTCATTGTTTTTCGTCAATAAATAATAATATTGTCTGAAAAATAATATGTTTATAATGAAAGAACTGGTTTCGCAACGAATTTAATATAATATCTATTTTCTCAAAAGCGATGCTTAACTATAGGATAAAGTCATTGCGTCTTAAGTTTTCCAATCAGTGCAACGGAAGAGAACTTCAGTGAGTCGTGAAAATAGTGAAATTCAAAATAGACTAACTATAGAATCGCAAATCGTTTTCTTCTCTTTCTCTCTATCTATGAGTCCCTACGATCTCAACACTCGATTCCTTAAATCTCTTTGTATTTAATTTAAATACTATTTTTATACTGGAAATACAATTTTATGATTGAATTCCCGCTAAGTTTTAAACGAATTAAGGCCTTAAACGTTGCAAACAAAAGCCATTCCTTATTCCGATTAGAATTGCTGTTCGTCTTAAGCCGTGGTTTATGGCCAGAACTGACATAATTCACTCGCGATTTATAAGTTTAACTCCATTTGACATGTCTTGACATAATAAAACCTAACAGGATCATATGATTAGGCTACAAGTGCGTTGCCCGAAAATACATGCAGTCTTACAGTGACAGCACATTCCTCAACATACACACCATTGACACCAACTTCATATATAAAGTTAGACATATTTTAAACTTCAATGAAAGAATTTACAACAAATACCATAGCAATTGATTTGAATGTGAATCCATTCGAATTCTAACTAGTGACCGAGGGAAATGGCTGTTCAAGTGGCTGTTCAATAGCAACTAATTCTTTCAATTTTCTGTCAACATATCTAGTACATTAACTATGAAGGGTTAATTTTAAAAATATATCAAGGGTTCAATTAGAATGAGTTTGAGTCATGTGTACTTTGGACCTCGAATCTGCTGCTATTGAACAGCCACTTGAACAGCCATTTACCTCGGTTACTAATTCTAACACATGTAGTTCATAATAACCAATTGATGACCTGTCGAGTGTCGGGATTCGGGACGTCCTCTCAATGCACAACTATATTACAACGAGTAGTCAAAGGATGACGAGTTCTCGGTGACTATCTCTTTGACACTGTCTGAGCCGTGAAGACAATGGATACAAAAATAAAAACCAAGATTGTATTAAAACATTCAAACAAAATACAAATCGGACTGAACTTATAAAACTTTGTTGCACAGGCATAACATATGAGACATCACACAAGATTACAAAAATTAAAAGTTTGAATGAATAAGAATTGGGTGAAGTGTGTGAAAGAGTTCTGAAGCAATTGATACAATATATAACTCAATGATATCTATCGCTCAATATTTTCCACGTCAATTGGCAGTAAATATTCTTTTGTTTAGAAATCTTAGTTTTAGGAAAGTCTAAGATAGCTTTTAAGACAATAATGTTCAATATATTCAATGCCATTACTCATATTTACGAAACTCGTATGAAATACGGCTTTCGGTGATATATGCGGTGAATTAATGTGAGCGAAGAAAATAGATTGTTCTTAATGTTAATTATGGATTGTTGAGGGCCTGAAAGTGAACATATGTAGCGATTTTTGGGCCGAATTAATGAAATTTTAATCAACAATTCAACAGTGATTTGCAATTTTCATCGTTGCCAGCGATGAGGACTTGGCTTTAATTAACAAATATATCTGTTGAGCCAATCCCTGGTTAAAACTGAAAAATATTGCCGCAAATGATGAATCGTTTGGCCACAAAAACTGGTTTACGCTAAACGAAAACATAAATATCAGAGAAATTGTGTATTAATAAGAAATTTAATTTTTTACGCAAAGATTTCTATAATAAAAGAAAAACAAATTAAAGTAATGCTCGTTTAACGCAAACAATTTTTTGTTAAACTATTTTTGTTCACTCCTTCTATCAATTGAGTCAAAGCTAACTTAATTAAGTATATTTTAGAGGCATTCATAGATTTAAATAGAGATGATTTGCCTGATGTTTGCATAGATAGGTTCACAGAGAGGCCAATAATGACATCAAACTCAATGGTCAAGGCCTTCGACGGGTACGGGCGCTCACATTATGATCTTGTCTCTGATAATTCATTAATAACAAGCATGAGATGGGAACCACTAACCACTAGAAGTGAAGCCATAGTTGAGGAGCTGTTGGGATACAAGTTTCCAATGGAATTACCAATTCCTCGCACTTAATATTGACCGTAAATTTTTAGGAAAGTTACTTTAAAATTCAAATGCCTTCCATTCACACTCTTCACAAACGCTTTCGTTCGTAACAAATCGGGTAAAAGAAAAATAGTAGAACTCATTGAAGAAAAAGAGAGAAATGTTGCGAAAATAAATGAGTTTTTGAGAAATAATGAATTTGTTAAAATTGGAGCCGACAGTCGAGTGACGGCCAGTGCTGTGCGAGCCGTCCGACCGCTAAACAAATTAGAATATAATTTATTTAATGTAAATACGATCATTATTTCGTGAGACAGTCGGCCCCAGAAGTGGCCATCACTCGAAGTCGGATCCTCGCACTCAGTGCTGCCGATAGAGCCTCCTTTAGAGTCATAGCCTCCTTCTTCGGCGGTGACTTTGATTAATCGGTTACCGATATTGTGATACACATTCGTTATCTATGGCAATGATTATCCAGTTTAACTGCTTTTCTAATTAAGTGATTAACGAATTATGAATTTTTAAAACTTATTATAAGTTCGACCCAAGAGATAATCAATTAAAACACTCGGAATGTTGGACACAATATCGTGCCGTTCGTGATGAGCCACTTGGATCACCTGTGAATCACCTGGAACGCTTCCTGTCCGAACAACACTGATCAATCTAATTCGTCATTAGCAGATCCTACCATTGAGTATGCATATCCAAGTTAATTTTTGTAACCTTAATTAAGTGAATAGAGGTCTCAATTAAATACAATTTTTTGGAAAAATTATGAATTTTTAGAAATTTTAAGATTATAGTTATTTAATCTTAAATGACATTCTTTTGAATCGACCATCGATACCGAAACTTTATCAGTAATAAAAAATAATGACCACAAAAACATTGCCATTAATTGACTAGAACCTAATTTGATAAGCAAATAAAGATCAGTATCATGTGATCTGTTTTGTCGCAGTGGGCCCTCCTGTGAGTCCTATTTGTGGCGCTCACACACTCAAAGAGGTACTCGATTCTGATCCAATCGGATCCGAGCGTTTGCATTCACATTCTCGAGGAGTTCTTCTCGACTTAGAGGTAATAATCGCATTAACTATTGAATGAATGGTTACTTCGCTTTTCTCGGCCTCTCATTCGGATCTCTCAAAAGGAATCCAAAAATATTTGATCGGATGTGAGATTAAATAGAATTTATTTACACTTTATTTTTATTTCGGAGGACATTCGGAAACGGAATTTATGTGACTGTTGTCTAGCAGTTAATGATCGGATGCCAGTGTCAAAGGCATTGGTGGCAGTGCTGGCCGGCAGTGACGACCACATCGGGCACAGCACAGACCGGGCACAGCGCAGCACAGGGCACAACACTGGGCACAACACTAGGCACCAGGCAGTCTAGTATTGCCAATTCTGTAGTATATTTACTACTGGACCACAAAATCTCATTCTTAGAGAAGTTATTTCATTCTTTTCACACAAAACTTGAATAACTTATCCTTTTTTGCTGTAAAACCATTAACGACTCGATATTTTTCATTTCCCAAACGAATTCCCTATGGAGTCGAACCCCTGTTATATTTTACACTGAGCTCAAGACCGACCACTCCTACAGTCAGTTCCCCCTTCCAAACGACTGGTGATTGTCCTTCGTTTTAGAACATCGACACAACTAAACAATGGCTTCGGGGAGAGAGAGCGGGAGAGCGCTGGAGAGTCAACGGGAGAGACAGTCGGAGACCAGCCGATAGAGAAAGTCCACCAAAAACAAGAGTTGTATTGACCGCAGGCCATAACCATCGATAGTTCTGACCGAGAGTTCACAGCATTAAAAGAACTGAAAGGATCAGATATAGTAAGAGAAAATTGGAATCGAGTGCTGTTGAACACTGCTGTTCTCCACTACCGATCACAGATCAGTATATCTGAGGCACTCTATGAGGCACTTACCTGTGCTGCACTCCTACCTGTGCACTGCGTTCGGCGCTCTCAAAGCGCCTAATGCTGTATTGGATGAAGTGGTCGGTCGGAGTTCGGGTTAGAGTTTAAATAATTTGAGTCTAATCTGTAAACGAATTAATGTATTACATGTTTGTTGTGGTGCGAGTTAGCGATTCGGAGTTTGGTTGAGCTCCAAATGCATTCACACAGGTGTAGGTCATTCCCTGCTGTTGGGGAGGACAGACCGACTCGCTAGCTGTCACTCAGGCTCACACCGGGACCATCACATTCGCTTCAATAAGCACAGCTACCGGGTCTCAGGCCTAGCTGTGGCCTCCGAACCAGAGTGGCTCGAATGGCTCTCCCGCTGTTATACCTGTTCCTCGAATCCAACGAAAATATCTCTCCCTTTGCCTAAACGGACAGCGCATATGAGAGCACCGATGATGCAGAGTTACCTGTGCTCTACCAATCGCTCTGCCAATGACGGCATATAGTGTTCAATGTTTGGTGTGTTTGCGACAAACTGTTAATCAGTTGATGGAAAACGGACTGGAATTTCAAAGGAGTGGTTCTCAGCCGAACCAATACATACCCGGTTAGGGCTCTCCCGCTCTCCACCAAATGGATCCCGAGCTCAGGCCTAGTCTTCAGTGTTCACTCCTCTCAACTTCGCTCGCAATTAATGAAATTTTGTTAACACTTTATCTGAATTGAGCCCAAAAAAGCATATATTGATTATAAAACGTTTTTAAATCCAATATAAGCCGTGAGTAGTGTTTATGGTGTTTATAAATGATGAATTGTTGAGGAAAGTTATCGATTATACAAGAGGTTAGTGCCGGAGAGGGAGAGGAGGCCGACAGAGGTTGAGAGGCCTTCCCTCCCGTTCCCCACATATGCATAGATGAGAATCTAATGAACTGGAAATTGTAATTAGTTTTGCTCTTAAAGGAGAGTAATCTCTATCTTAGGCTCTCATTTATATTCAGGTGAGCCCGTCCTCCCAACTGGGCTCAGGTGATTCATAACAATAGAAGTAATGAAGATAGCAAGCATATCAATGGTGAGGCCAACCAACAGACCAGTGCTCAACACACAGACAACACACACAACACACTGAAGACTAAGACAAAACCGCAATTTCTCAATACCACTGCTATCCGTGATATGTGCCTCAATCTCATGATTTCATCCCATTTTCTGAAGCAAACCCAATACCTCTGAATGTTTTTTACTTTTTATTAAATAAGTTGAGTCTTTGAATGCGATGAATAAGCACGTGATCCTCAAAAAGCGATGCCATTTCTTCATTGAAAGCCTCTTTTCATTTGGAAATTTCAGTAGCGATCGACTCAAACCCTATTCAATAGCATTTCAGGCCTTTGTGTTAATTGAAAAGATGAGTCGATGTAATCAACGGTAGCCCAGAATTGGGCTATAATTCATTGGTGAATGAGAAACAGCAAAAAGTGTCCAATGATTCCGATAATTCATTCACAAAATTCTATTCTCTCGCGGAAACGAACTTCACCTTGACACTCTGGGCAATTTGAATTGTCGAATAAATTGAAACTCAAATGACTAGATATCGATCAATGGTTCGGATAGGATCAGAGCAGAGCATCACTATTGGGATCGATTGGAAAGAAGGCAATTAATCTCTTATGGAATATGTATTTGTGAATGGAATGACTGGCAAATCATTAAATTGAAATGTTGTTCAATACAAATAATTAATGATCATTAGAGTTCTTATCGTTTTACAATGAGAATGCGGCCTCAATTGCCTCGTCAGATGTTCTATGGCTTTTTTCAATTAGTCAGTCCATAATAGAAATAAAAATTAATCTTCACCTTCTCATTTATTCCATTTGAATGGAACAATTGAATTCTTCGGCAGAGTTTGTCGCTTTTCTCTTACCGATCGATCAATTATTCTCCGATCGCGAGGAATGGCATTAATTGAAGGCACGTTCATATGTAAACAAGGCCAAGGAGTCCGCCTGATATGGGCCACAAAAGAAATGGTAAATGTCCACCCTTGGCCAAGTCTGGTTTAAAACATATTAGAAGAGCATGTTGAGAGAAAAACAATTGTCGGTACACAACAATGACATTGCAGTCCAGGTGAGTTGTTTTTGCGACAAACTAATTCCGAATCGATTGGTTCGAACAATTATTGGCTGAGCAATACAGTGTATGAAACGCGCCGACCAGTGCGCCAAAGAACGGATTAACTGAGCCGAAAGGGCTCAAAGGTTACCAACATTTTTTAAGACTCTTAGCCTTTTTTGTGCCCGAGTCGTCCTCTCACCAGGTCTGACCTTGCACACACAACAATGATTATGGTACACAACATTTCTATAGCATATAATTTATTATATGAAAATAGTTGGGGACAGGTAGAGGATCAGGTAGACGTTTGTAGGCAAATATTGGTCGGAAAAAAATATGTGGAACACCGGTCTCGGCACAGGTCGAGGCACCGGTAACGCTGATCCGGACGGACAGGGAAGGCAAGCGAAGGGACACTTTTGAACGGATCACTTGAGGCATGAGATATACTTTCATTTGCTGTGCTGTCTGTCTATGTGTTTGCCTATTATTCAAAGGACCGCTTCATTCGGGATCCAGTTTTTTGTCGATCTTTATCTCCGAACAAAAGAGAGTTGTTCTTCAGCTCAACGATAAGAAGCGGTACGAATCAAAAGGACGTCAGAAACACACGGCCTCTACAACTCATACGGTATCTTATCGTTCGCTTTTGTTACCAGACCTACAATTAATCGCTTTTAAATCTAAAAGATTTTTAGTTTTTCCCTCTATTAGTGCATTACTTGTCAAACAGTGTTTCGGCATATGTTTTGTCGTTCGCCTCGAGAGATAGGCCTCACATCAGAGCCGATCTCTGTCTATGAACTCTTAGTGCTAACAAGTTCTCAGTCTTATCGTCGCATAACGACACATACCGGTCGCCGCAGGTCCTGTCCATCTGCCAC
>JAQGCD010000203.1:0-12330 GCA_034698965.1 Zygoribatula sp. | reverse complement strand
TTCCAGTGTATTTTTCGATCTCATTCATGCTAGGTTAAATAGAAATTCATTATTTGGAATTATTGTGCAAGAATAATGATCATGTTACTTTTTAATTTCGAACAATTCCTGTGCAATAATGCCAAGACTGTATATGTCTGCCTTATGATTATACTTTCCCTGATTGACCTCAGGTGCCATATACCTTGGAGTGCCGCCCCAACTCGATTCATACCCATCTGATATCTTGGACATACCAAAGTCACATAACTTGATGAATTTACCATTATATCCATGCGAATTAATCAAGTAATTGTCGGGTTTGATATCCCGATGAATGAGCGAGATCCGATCACTTGACCTTGGATCTTCAATATACTTGTTATAGTCGAACTCGCCTTCATGTTGGTCACTTATCATAGTATCCAGGTATCTTTTCATGGGTTCGTGCATATAATACAGGCATTCAGTGATGTCTCGCAACAGATTCAGTGTTACGAAAAATTCCAATCCATTCATTGGTTGTGAAAAATCTCGTTCAAACAGTTGAGGTTTGATGTCTATAATCTTGGCCAGACTTCGGTCGCAGTAATCCATAAGAATGTAAAGAAATACTTTCTTGGTGTCAATCCATGCGTTCACTATTTCAACCACAAAATCGCTGTTCAATTGACACAGATTTCGAATTTCTCGGAACAATTCATTTTTGTCATCTGAAAATAAAATAGTATTAGCTTGTTGTTATTAATGCAACATGTTCAGGACGAACAAGGTAGTTATTATTTTATCAACAAGCATTTACCGAAGATTATAGCCCACGAAGCGAAGACATTCATGCAAGGAAGCCCCCTCTTTAGCCTCCTATACAATCAGCCCCTCTGATGGCACTACCTCTACAGCTACCTCACTATAAACCAGTAAAATCTATTCTCTTTATCAGTAAAAAATCTCAAAAACTAAAGTATCCGAGGGGGAAGGAAGAATAAGATTATATACTGCCCTTCGTTTCGTAAAAAAACTTAATCAACAAGATATTTTAACATATTGCTTGTTGCTATCACCTTTATCCTTGCACTCGATCCAAATTTTTTTCATGGCATATTGTCGCTGGGATTCATTTTCTCTAACCAAGAGAACTTTGCCAAAGCCACCATACCCAATTTGCTTTATAATGGTGAATTTTTTCAATAACTCACTATTGACATAAATATTTTTGAAATTAGTATTAATTTTTGAAGATGAATATGAATATTCCTTAGTAACCAGGAAACCATCATCGTCTATATGTATAGTCTTGGGCGTTGTTCCGAACTCATGCAAGTAATGATCGACCGAATTGATGTACTTGGACTTTTCGAACTCGTTCTTGTTCTCTCTATACATGAAAACACCATGTTCACTAACAAACTTATTATGATAAGCGTCGAAGAATCTTTGTTCGCAATTGACTTGCTCCAATTCAATAAATTCCATGAGGGTGACTTTCCACGTTTCATCAACCTTCTTCTTTTTCACTATTTCATCCATTGTCTTTGTGTTAGTTACTGATGTCATGCCACACCTATAAACATCACCTTGCTCAGTGATGAAGAATGTCAGATCAAATGATGAGCTGATTTTCGTGATACTGTTCCAGGTTATTATCTGTGGCTCAAAATATTCGGATTTATCCGAAAGACCGAGCTGGTTTTTGCTATTAGTACCCCATACATAGACCAGGCCATCGAAGTTGATGGCAAATGAACAGTTGTAATAAGCATGGATGAACTTGAATTTAATCTTGTCATCGGCAAATGGTTGTATCGGAGTGGACACTATATCATACGGGCGATCAACCTCTTCGTTCTTCGGACAACCACACTGACCAGCATGATTCGTGCCCCATGTATAGACCACACCACGGGAAGATAGTGCGAGTGAGTGAAAGTCACCCGAACAAATAACCTGGATATAGAACGGCAAAATAAGCCAATTAATATTAAAGAATCTTGACAATAATTAGCATGGTAATTTTATTCTTAAAATTTTGATTTCATTTTTTGAGCACAAGATTTTGGAACAACCCTTGAAATTCAAGAATATCTGGTTACTCTTGTCACAATACCTGGACATCCTTGTCATCGAAATAATCAATTTTCATTGGCTTATATGGAGTGTCACTAATGCGATGACCTTGTCCCATTTGACCCATGGCATTGTTGCCCCAAGCAAACACTTGACCTTGCTGGTTCTTGGCCAGCATATGAGTCATGCCCTGGTGAATTTCATCGATGTTGTGTCCGCATAATTCGTCCATCTTGGTCCATTCGTTGACTGGTTGGTCTTTATCACGTGCCAGAAATACTTGTGGTAAAAAAGAGACTTCTGTGGTCTCATTGCTGCCACAGCTGAAGACCAGGTCATCTCGTGTGCCAATGAAGGCGAATGGCTTGCGTTCGATGTACTCTCCCGCTGATATCCTGAACACCGAGTCAAACACGTGGAACCACTTAATGTTGTTTTTTATTTCACCTGGTAAGTTCTCGAATATTTTAAATTCTTGCACAATTGACATCTCGTAATGCTTTGATGAACTAGTTTTGATATATTTCCTTTGAATAGAATAGTCTTGGACATAAGAATAGGCTATTGAGTCAATTTACTATTTGACTATAGTTTCTACAATCGCAAAGACACTTGAATAAGTGTCATGGAAATTTTTTCACTGCAGGCCTTATAGAACAGCATAAATCATCTCGCACATTCGCAAGTCAAAGATTTGCAAGTCATCATGCTCAAACCAGTTACAACTAATTGAAATTATTGCGATCGTAGACTAAAGTAACTTGCTATAAAAATGTTATAATAAAATTTTATCTTGTTTATTATTTTATTGTAAGCAAGTATGAGATTCACGATGTCTTACATAGTTAATAAAGCTAATCTTATTTCTGTATTCATAAATATTTTGCAATAACTATGATGATATATTAGCTAGACAATAAAATTTAAGTTTGAAAGCACCTAAATTTATTGATCATATGATCGGTATCATTATTCTTGGTTCATTTTTCTTCGTTTGTCTTTAACCTGGCCAATTTGTCTCTTAAGGTGAACCACATTTGAATGCCAGCTCTTGGGCACCAGTTTTCTCTTTTTATACCACTGTTCTGTCTCTACGTCCACGACCAATATCTTGAACTCTTCCCGCTCATCTAATCGTTTGAAAATAGCCGAAGCATTATCTCGATCAACATTGACCATGTCAACTTCGATGATACGATCACCAACACGTAAGCCAGCAGAATGAGCTGATAAATCCGGTTCAACATGGTGAATGTGGTGAACCATCGTATACTTGTTAGTATTGGTACTGAAGCCACTCCGTATTCCTGGTATTCTGATCACATGACATAATCTAGGTGATGGAGCTTCCGAGATAAGTGGGCTCTCCTCGCCTTCCCAAAGAAGAATGTCCCTGTAATCTTGATAATTGACCAAAGTCATAGTGTGATTTGAGCTATGGTCATCTTTATTATTGCATTGTTGGCATAGGTCAAAGTCAGGGCACACCTGGCAATGGAATCCAATTTTCAATTGCTTATCATTCAAATTGAACAAAACGTTCTTGCAAAGGTCACAAATAATATTCATTCCAGATAATTTTGACTTGGCGTATTCGAAGAAAAATTTCTCATGATTGGCAAACTTTTGTAAAAGAACCTTGCTTGTTTCGTCAAAGATCTGAACATAGTTTGGTCTGATAACTTGATAAAGTTGCAAAAGTTCTTTGCAACTTGGCCGTTGTTCAAAGTTCACTTGCACCATTCGCTGAATTGTGTCAAGCAACAAGGAGAAATTGATCTCCAGACTTGTTCCAGTGTATTTTTCGATCTCATTCATGCTAGTTGAAAAAGAAATTCATTAGTTGTGGAAAATTCAAGAACAATGATCATGTTACTTTTTGATTTTGAACAATTCCTGTGCAATAATGCCAATACTGTATATGTCTGCCTTGTGATTATACTTTTTATTATATTTTTATTGCTCGAGCAACATTTTATACTTTCAATGGAATTCTTGTGATAAGTTGGGAAAAAACAAGTGTTGCCATAAACCTCATTGATGGCAGGGATGTCCAGGTTATGAAGAATTAATTTATTCATATATTTTTAATGATATTAATATTAAGAAATATTTATTAGAACTTATAGCTATTGAAATGAATCAAGGTAAGGTTACATTATTTTTTTAGTAATTATTTTAAGAATGACTTGCTGAAATGATTAGGCATGGTTATAAGAATTAGACCTTGCTCAACTCAATTCTGATGTCAATCGCCAAACAATGCACAAACAAATAACCATGTACTTATTACATAACTCACATAAACCTTTGACATTTATAGATTAAACAATTATTCATAATTGCATTAGTTATTAATGAAATGGTAGATAATATATTCTATGTCAATCTCATTTAGGCCCTTCTATGATTTCAATAACCTATTTTCAACTCGTATTTTATCAATAATAGTTCTATTGTTCAACTTATCAGTGCAAAAAAATATTTTATCGTTTTACTCGACATCTCCTAATTATTAATTGCTAGTGTGAACCATAATTATTTTGAAGCAATAACATTTTTTACTCTTTCTTATTTCATCTGGGAGTTGGCATTGAAAACAAGACAAGATGAGCCAGAACAAAGTGAAGATGACCTTGTTCGATGGCGGCAAGATCACTGGTGGCGCCAACATATCGGGCATTAATATGACCGGAATTAAAGGCAAGTCAACGTACACACCGGGACAGACCAGTGGTGGTCAAGACGTGGAGATCACCGGTGTGTCCAACACCCATATTGACCAAGCGCAAATAGGTGGTTGGAACCTGGTGGGCGTGGACCACAATGAACAGTCTACAAGCTCACCTGGCAACAATGCAACTAAAAGCGAGCACTAAAAGGCCACTTATTGATTGAGGAGGAATAAATTTTATTTAACCAAGGTTTTTTCTTATTCTGAATTTAAATATAACTAGAATTATCAATTTATTCTGAATTAAACTTTGTTAAATTAATTCCAACATAAATAACGTTTTCTTATCTCAATTGAACTGAACGGAACATTTAATTTTTCTTCTTTATTTCAAGAATAATCCAGAAATGAAATTGAATAAACAATTATTGAGAAATTTCATTCACATTTCGGCTGCAGATTGTGATCAAATAATTATTGAATGATCAGTTTTATTGCTATAATAATTGGTTTCGAACCAAATTTTTCTGGTTTTGTCCACAAAATTATCGTTTTCTTAGCCAAATATTTAGCCAAAAGTTTCGATAGTTTTGTTTCTCAGCAAATAAAAAGTCTAATTTGTTATTTTGTTATTCAGTCGAATAACCTGATTGACTACAATAATCGGAAACCTTTGGCACCTGATTCATCAAATGGTATGATATCGAGTCATATAATAGAAATTGTTTGCCACAGTTGTGATAGTTGTGGGCTATCGAGCGATATTCGACTTGAAAAACAATTCTTTATCGCACTCGTAGTCAAGCCCTTAGTCTCCGTTGAGTCTCATCTCATTTCACAATCTGTTTTTCACTATTTTATGGACTATTTGTCGAGAAATCCCTTTCAAATGATTAACCAATCGCTGATTGTAACAAATGTTTGTGCACTTTGACTAAAGAGATAACTTTCAATGTCTTTCGCTCAGAACCAGAACTCAGAGACCAATGATATAATGGTATAAAAGCAAGTCCTTTGCTGACAGAGTTGTATATAAAAGTTCCATTGAATGCCAGAACAGGGTTTTAGAACTGAGAGAAACAACTTCTCGAAACTCGAGTATTATTATATAAGTTCCCAATACTTGTCGTCACTATCGTCAGAGCAAACGTTTGACTACTTTTCCCCATTTTCACTCATATAAAAGTAATCATCGAATAGATTTTGTTTACAATTGAGGCTCAGTTCAGCTGAGAGTCTATGAATTAAGACCCGAATCTATTAACTTCGAAACCATTCCAAATAATTAATCCATTTTCAACGATGACGACCGTCAAGTTGTTCAGAACTTTCGGTAAGTCTTTATTCATTTGTTTTCAATGATGTGTTCATAAAATCCTTTTGTGTTTATCATCGGTTCTAATTCAAAATTAGTGGACAAATTTATTAAAATTATCAAAATCTTTTATAATTTTAGAATTATACTTTTATTAATTGATATTTTATTGTATTAGTCAATTCACGAAAAATTACTGTATGGCTTGAATTTAAATGGATGAATAATTAGGGGTTTTCCTTAATGTATAAAAATTATAATCCCGGGATTTTTGAATGAAGGTAGCTCTGACTCATTCCACTGCATGAAAGGCGTATTCGCGTATAGCAAGCGATGAGTGCTATGCCTTTGATGAATTTAGTGATGCCCGAGCTAAAATCCGTCATTTATCCTGGTCTTGAAAATTTTCAATTTTTAAAATATTTTCGTAATGTTTCCTTTTACTGTAAAATATCTAGATAAGATTTGAAATTTTCCATTAGATTTATATTTATAATTAGAAAGATCAAAGTCAATCGAATAAAGTAATATCGAAATGTAATCTAAAAGTAATCAGTTAAAACTCTTCAAAGCCGTAGATCTAATGCAGAGTTGCGGACAAAGTTCGACAAATTGAATCACAATTTTATTTTTGCCGCTCAGTTCGAAGATAAGGATTGGAATCGTTAGGACTTTGAAATTGAATTCATTGATCTCTCGGTATATCTGGTGATTAAATAGCTATATCACTATTTAAATATCGTCACTAAGAAATCAATGGCTTTGTTCATAAACTCTTCGTTAAGAGTTCATAAACTTTTTCCAACTTAAATCGAGCTAGTTAATATTTTTTTTGCGATAGTCACCTGTTCGAATTAGTTTTACTAGAATTTTTATGTAAACATGTTTACAATTGTGTTTAAAATGTAGTAGTATATTATAAAAGTTGTAATTTCCACTGAAATGACAGCATCCTTTCTATCATCAAGGACAATAAGTTTTTGAGCGAAGGGCAACCCCTTATGCAAGTGATCGTATGCTTATACATGATGTATGTTCTTTATCTGCAATTGAAGGCCAGATTGTTATCGAGTGTTTTCCAGTCCTTGAATCCAGAATTGAAGGATAAATAACTTTTACAACTAACCCGTGACTTTTATTTGCCTGGTTGAGTAATTACCTGCTTATAACAAAGTACATAACATTAAAATCCTTATTTTATTCTTGAACAAGAGCAATTTAATTTTAGTTGGTTGCAATATCAAGAGCATCCTTTGAGATTTACGGAATTTAATAATGTTCTGAATAATATTGAGAATAATTATAAGAATTAATGAAAATAACAAATTTATTTGTAATTCAGGCCAACTCTGTTTCCAAAATGGAGTCCCGAAGACAAATGCCTTCAATGCAATCAACCAATCGGTTCGCAACTATTCCGCGGCCGCCTATACAACCCGTTACGCCGAATACGAGACACTACAAGTATCGGCACCTTATGATCACGTATTGCACGTACAACTCAATAGACCAGATAAAAGAAATTCTATGAACAGAGATGTCTTCAGAGAGATTCAGTCTTGCTTCAACGAAATTAATGACGATAAGCAATGCCGAGCTGTGGTGGTGTCGGGCATCGGAAAGGCCTTCTCTGCCGGACTTGACTTCAACGATATGTTCGAAATGATCCAAAACGCGAGCAAGAATCATGATCAAAATGATGTGGCACTGAGAGCCAAGTTCTTGAGGCACATGATCCAACTGTTCCAGGCATCGTTCAACAGTGTGGTCCGATGCTCAAAACCAGTCATTTCGTCCATTCACGGTGCTTGTGTTGGTTCAGGACTCGACCTCATCAGTTCTACTGACATCCGATTCTGTTCGAACGAATCCTTCTTCTCTCTCAGAGAAGTCAATATAGGAATGGCTGCAGATCTGGGAAGTCTTCAGCGCTTACCCAGAATTATTGGCAATGATAGTTTGGTCAGAGAACTGGCTTACACTGCCAGGAATATGGGAGCCCTTGAAGCCAAAGAGGTAATTGTTCTTGCTAATTTGAGCTGATCACGAGTAATTCTAATGATTGACATCTGTAGTGCGGTTTGGTCAGCGGTGTCTTCGCCGATAAGGAAACGACTTTACAGTCAGCCATGGAAACCGCCAAAAAGATCGCTACCAACAGTCCGGTGGCAGTCCAGGGAACGAAGATAGCGCTCAACTATTCCCGAAATCACACCATTCAGGACGGCCTCGAGTTTATGGCTAACTGGAACATGTGCATGATGCAAAGTGATGATCTCGCAAAGGCCGCCACAGCCGTCGCCACCAGATCTGAAGAGCTACCAGTTTTCAACGACTTGTGATTTAACAATCATAGTGTCAATTAATTTCAAATGTATTATGAATTCGGATTTTATTTAAATCGATTAAATTTTTGTGCAATTTTATACCATTTAACTTTTGACAATCTGTTAATAAAAGTGTCTTCATTGACAAGTTCTGTATTCTTGCTTTCATTAGAGGAGAACTCCACCTGAAATTAAATGCGCTCAGAAAGCTATCGATTTTTGGTTTCTATGATGAATTGCGGTATTCTCTCTATGAAAGTGGTCATTGAATCAAATTCAATTTGATGGACAATTTAGAGGCATTCAACAATGCCCATGGTGAGCTTCTCAACAAAAGGTTTGTCCTAGTTTTGCAAATAACATTGCTCAAAAGCATACAATTAATCAATAGCTTAGATACTGCTATTGTACTCTTAAGTTTCGATAAAAAATATTTAGCACTTGGATACTACTTGTTTATCCGTTGAATTCAAGGTGAAAATATCCCCTTTGTCATTTTAGTGATTGCATATCTAGAACCATTCTAAATTACTATGATAGTTTTTAAAGATAAAATTGGGTATTTTCCTATTGAATGGGTTGCGAAACTTATTTGCGATATTATTTAGAATAATCTCTAATTAGGAATAAACTTGTACTATTATAAACACGGATTGATGTAATAATTAGATGTCTCGACAAAAATAAATTTTATTTCGAAATATAATTTGTCTGATATCCTGTTCGGAACTAAAGTCCGGAACTTTTTGCGGATTCTGTGCGTCTGTTCCTAAATCAGTACCTCTACTATCAAATTGTACTAAATTTAGTAATTGAAAAGCAGACAAATTGACTTATTGTCAAGAAATTCGTAGCTTATCTTTAATTATAAATTATAAGTGTCAAGCAATCAACAGATTAGTAGAGATAAACTTTTACCATAAGAACGGAAATATACTGGTCTTTGATAGGGTTGGATTCAATCAAGCGATCGATTGTCGCTGTGATCGCGATCTGACTCTTCAGTGATGTCTTCCAAATCCAGCTCAAAGTCGAATCGAAATCTGTTGCTATCGGTTTCATAATTTTTGTCAACCAATTCTTGAATAGTTTTCAATCGTTTCTTCAAATCAAAAGTCTGTTGTCGGAGATTATTCTTCTTTTTGAGTACAGATTTGACAAAATTATCCATTTGTTTGATCTTCAATTTCAAATTTCTGTTCTCAATCGACAACATTTCCAATCGATTTCGGTCGGAATGCCATTGATTTCGGTTCTCTTCTAAATTAGTTATCAATTCTCCAATTATACCTAAAATTAAAGTAAAATTTTAATCTAATTAGAATTAATATAATGAATGAATACTGTGTTCCTGTGCGGAGGAAGCTAGCAGTTGATCCGAGGTCCGACACATGTCGTCGAATTGTGCCAATAAAGACAACTTTGGCTTTGATTTTACTTCACAATTGGAGATCGTAGACATTATTCCAATAATTATAATTTTTATTATTCTAAATTTGCCAGAATTAAAGATCTAAACTATAATTAAAAATTAATAGCAACATGAATTATTTCAATAATCTAGTGAAGACACGCTGTTTTAGAATAACCTATGAGTTGAGTAATTTTCCCAACTCTTGACATTTGTCATTTCATAGGATTGAATCATTGATCGATGAATTGTCAGATTTGCTTCAACTTAAAGTCAAACCGATTTCCAAAGACAACGAATCTAAAGATGTCGAGAGAAATGTTGAGCTTAAAGACGATATTGATATTAGAGGTCTGGAGACAAGACTGGAAGCAATTGCAGAACTTTTGGAAAGAGACAATTCAGACACATATTTCGAAGTTCTTTATCTATTGATATTGAACACTAAGATTAGTCTGAACTCAATATTTTGGAACAATAGTTGCGAAGCGAAGAGAAATGGTTCGGAACTGACTTCAGATAATGTCAAACTAAACTCAATTTGGGAAACGATTTGCTATCGAATCGAGAAATTAATTATGAATGACATAATAAGAACCAATTTGGACCTCGAGTTGGACTTCGAGAGGGTTTGCTCTCATCTCAGGTTTTTATCTCAATTGAAAGACACGGATTCGGCCAAACAATTGGGTGATCGGGGATCAGATATCTGGAAGCTCTTTGACATAATTAGGATCTGCAGACTCGAAGCGCAAACAATTGAATTGTATGAAAGGTCTTTCGACTCTTTCCTCAAACGAATTATATTCATAATTAACTTCGAGATCCGTCTCTTCAAAAGTGGTTATTTCGGTGCATACAGTCTCACATACAAAGAACTTGTGATGCCTTACTTGGAGTCAGTGAAGAGCAGATTCGAGACCGCGATATCTACCCTCAATACCAATGTTTCGGATCTGATTGTCATTCTGAAGAATATGAATGAATTCGACGACAATCTGCAGCTATTACGACAAGAATTGCCGCGAATGATGGAGAGTCCCGAAGCGGAGGAATTGTTCGAATGGAAGTCATTCATCGAAATTAATATTAATATCAATTCGTTCAATAAGTTAATCTACAATGACATCACTTCAAGTTTAAGAGATCTTAATTGTTTTGTCAGCAATTCGTTTGTCGACTGCAAAGCCATCGGCGACGACAACCTCTTGGAATGCGTTTGGCAAGTGTTTCATAACTTCGAAGACTACCAATACTTATGCGCTTTGGACTCATTGTCTACATTCCTCTCGTACGCCATTTCGGCCAATATTCTAGACTTTTTTGTTCATCACTTGAACAATGGAAAATACGATTCCATTGAACAAAAGTATACTTTACTTAATAGCGCTCAGTATATCGTCGACCGATTAGAAGCGCTCGACATAAATGCAGATAAATTCCGTGCGATCGCCGAAAACGCGGCCAAAGAGTTGAAGGCCAGACACGTCTCGATTCTATTGATCACCAACAATGTTCGATATGCAGTGCTATATCTCAATAGACTTTGGCTCGAATTGGATCACAAATTAAGCCATTTCTCGCAAAGAGAGTTGATATTTGAGTTTGTCTTAAGCGAAGCCATTCATCACTTTTCGGGAACAAAAGTCTCGGCCTTCGAAACAGTTTTTCTCATCAATAATATAATTGATTTGTTGCTCAAGAATTCTTATTCTCGCAAAGAATTTCTGTTCGACAACAGAAGTAATATTCATAATTCAGTTTGGATTTTATTCATTAAATTAATTTTGAAAATCACAAACAATGAAGAATTTGTCACAAGCCTAAAGACAAGCAATAATTTGCCAGAAAATCAAGAGAATACGGAATTGAATGATCACTGGATTCGGTATATTAGACCAAAACTGATGGAAAATTCATTTTGGATTAACGCAAAACTATGTGTCGATAAACCATATCGTAAAGAGTTATCGAAACTAATTATCAGAGCCTTTCTGTCTAAGAATTGTGGCTTTTCTTCGTTGGTCTTATCTAATATGGACTATAAATACGAGAGCAATACCATCGTTTCCAAAGATATCTTTGAAGTGATAATTTTGCAGAATTTCAGACCAAATCTATTGTCATCTCTTCTCATGAAACTCATCGAAAAAGACGTCAATTGGTCTGAATTTGACAAATCGATTGTCACCAATCAATCACCTCGTGTTTGGTGGTATCGGTCACTCGAAGCCATGATAACTCCCAAAATTGATGTTATTCTTCTTAAGAATCTGAAAACTCTGATCAATGACTCAATTATCGCATCTTTGATGACACAAGAAATCGATGAATTATACAAATCTCATGAAATTGAATTTTTCGGTATTAATTTCAAATGAATTCACTTTGAGTTAATTTTTAATCCAATGCAGACAATATGGAAAGTGAATCACTTGAAAGTATGTTCGCTATGATTAACGATGCGGTTCAATGTCTTCCCATCTCTCTGATCATATCATTGGAATCGTTGAGTTCTTCAACACCAGAATATGTTAATCCAATCGCCAATTCTGTGACT